>BMAO01039024.1:0-50861 GCA_019973975.1 Trichonephila clavata | reverse complement strand
ACAGGAAATAAACGTATTCTTGATGAACAGGCTGTCCTCGCTCAAAAACTTGATGATGCTACTCAAAAAGGTAGGCAGGAAGGCAGAGAAGAGGGCGAAAAAACAGGCTAAAATAGCTGTGGCTAAAACTCACTTAAGGCAGGTGTCTCTATAGATGTTATCGCTGAAATCACTGGCCTTTCGATAGATGAGATTAAGCAACTCAACCTACACAAGTAACTCCTTTCAAGTTCTTGTTATTCACAGGTTCTATAGTAATGCTGCTAAGTGAAGGTGGAGGCATATCAAGAAGGTTCTGTCGCATCTATAAATTGTGGTAGAAGAAGATCGTTTTAAAACTGTAATTATGGGAATTATAGAGCAATTAGCATAGCAAAGTTCTCAAAAGTAGAAACGTTATCATTAGCCCCGATAATTTGTCTTTTTTGAAGGTTCTGTGGCATCTATAAATCCTGGTATGTCCATTTGTAGGAAAGTAGAAAAGAAGTGATATAATCATCTAAAAAAAGCAAAGATGTTTCGTATTAGTTCAAAATTATTGCCATATTTCAAAGGATTTAGCTTTTCAGCAGAGATAATAATGTTATCTGTATATATGAAATGTAGATTCTCTTTGAGCTATCGAGATTTGGAAGAAATGATCAGTATAAGGGGAGCGAAAGTTGATCATGCTACGTTACAAAGGTGGGTTATCAGATTTGTGCCACTGATAGATGAATCGGTAAGGAAAAGAAGAAGCAGGTTGGCAGTAGCTGGAGAATGGACGAGACCTACATTAAATTAAACGGTAAATGGGTTTATCTATACAGAGCATTAGATAGTCTTGGTAATACTGTAGACTTTCTGTTGTGTGCTCGTAGAGACAAGTCTGCGGCACTTGCGTTCTTTCGTAAAGCCTTTAGAGAGAATGACCTTCCTGAGAAAGTAGTAATTGATAAAAGCGGCAGCAATACTGCTGCTCTTGATGATTTGAATAGAGAAATTTCTGAAGATCGTAGAATCATGGTTTTTCAAATAAAATATCTAAATAATATTGTTGAACAAGATCATAGATTTATCAAAAAACGAATAAGGCCAATGCTTGGTTTTAAGAGCTTCCACTCCGCAAAGATTACCATCACCGGCATAGAAAATATTCGTATGATTCAAAAAAGACAAATTATCGGGCTAATGATAACGTTTCTACTTTTGAGAACTTTGCTATGCTAATTGCTCTATAATTCCCATAATTACAGTTTTAACGATCTTCTTCTACCACAATTTATAGATGCGACAGAACCAGTTACATCATAAAATCAAAAAATACTTTCAATTTACATCCTGTGTAGCAGTACACAGATTATAGTTAGTGGATATGTTGATAAGTAAATTAGTTACATATAAGACAGCAGAAATTTACTTATCAACATATCCACTAACCAACTACATTCAATAAATTTGTGTAAGATACTATTTCACATAAGATGTGATAGAAAGCATTTTTTGATTTTAAAGCACTAAACCTTCAGCCAACCTTTTAGCCCTATAGTTTTTGATATGGTCTGAATCAAAAGCCTTCTTTGAACTTAGAACACCAAAAACAATATGGAGTAACTTACGCATCGCAGCTCCCACAATGGCCATATTATGCTTGCCTTTTTCTTTTAATCTCTTGCAAAAAGTCATAATAATAGGATTGTGATTTTTAGCTACTATAGCAGGAAAATACATTGCCTTACGTAGTGTTCGTGAACCTGATTTACTTAATCTGGGTTTGGCATATACAGAGGAACCTGATGTTATATTTCTCGGTATAACTCCTGCATATGCTGCCAATTGCCTGGCATCTCTAAAAGCCTTTGTGTCAGGAACTTCAGCTAAAATAGCTGTTGCTGATTCTTCTCCTATGCCTGGAATAGTCAATAGAAGTTGAAAATTTTCCAACAATTCTTTGTGTCGATTTAATAGTTCACGTACGGAGTTTTTTATTGTTTCTATTTTTTGAGCTATATTCATTGCAAGGTCTTCCCAAGCATTTGCAACTTCTTTGGGAAGTCTCTCTTTTTTTTTCTAAGTGGTTATTTACTAATGTTAACTCATCTTTTAACGCAACCGAGCAACGATAAAGATGTTTTAATTTTTTCATTTCAGGAGAAGGTGGTGTCCAACGAGAAGGTTCCTGTCTTTGGCAATAATCAGCAATAATTTCTGCATCGGTCTGATCATTCTTTTGTCTTACAAGCTTACTCCTCGCATAAGATTTAATACAATAAGGATTTACAACACTAACAAAATATCCAGAATTGTGTAGAAATTCAGCCAAAGCTTCGCTATAACAACCAGTAGCTTCCATACAAGCTTTCACTTGTTCTACGTTATGTTTTTGTAGAAAGTTCAGTAGACCTTGAAACCCATTATCATCGTTCTTAAAGCTTCTTTTCCTAGTTTCACGTTTTCCTTTTTTACTTATGAATGAGAGATAAACATCAAAGCGATCTTTTGATATGTCTATGCCCAAAAAGTTGTTGATCATATATAACCCCATACGTTACTATTTAAAATGAAAAGTAGGGCTAACCTTGTGAATACAGAATTAGAACCATTTAGGTTTTTCTACGATACCGTCCAGCCTATACTTGAGAAGGGAACTCTTGTCTCCTATACAGATTTTATATCTAAGGCTAGCAACAGAGTTTTTCCCTTCTCCATCTAGTGCTTAAGCTTAAAGCATTAGATGCTTTTTTCAAGATACAAGGCTATCGAAAGAATATGATTTGCTGACAACATCTACTGAAAATTTTATATATCTGGCTATGAATAGATTGATGTTAAAGAGGGAATATGCTTGAATTTTATGGTTTGCGGACAAGCTCTAACTTTACTATTAATTCTATTTCCACTTTTAGCATCATCTATAAGCATTGAGGACATCGAAGAAAATTGCGATTACGAATATTACCCTAAATTAGATTCTTCTTCTGCTGATGAGTTACACGTTATAAAGCGAAATTATTATAGATACGGTAAGGAATTAAAAATACTAGCAGATGAGAGGATAAAGGAGATCACTTTAGGCACTAGTGATGTAACCAGACTGCATTCTGTGATTTTTAGCAAAACACGATCTTTCATTTGAGCTTTCTTCAATTTAAAGTAAATACAGAAAATTCCTACCTATAGCTAAACTGACCTTACCCAGAAAAAGTGGAGAGAAAGTTTGGAATGTTTTTTACAAAGAGAATAAACTATTTGCCATATTTTGAAAAAACGTTTTATTTTACTCCAAAAACGTCTTAACTTTCTCTCTACTTTTTCTAGGTAAGGTCACACTTGACTACTTGGATCTAGTATGATTTAATTAACCAAGAAGTAGACATGAAAAAATTATGTAGTGAACCAGTTTGCATGACGCTAAGAAGGAAAATATGGATAGAAAAACGAGAATAGAATCAGACAGCTTAGGGGAAGTAAAAGTACCAAGTGAACATTACTGGGGAGCGCAGACTCAACGTTCTTTAGAAAATTTTAAGATTGGCACAGAAAAAATGCCAGAGCCTCTGATTAAAGCATTAGCAATAGTAAAACTTGCAGCAGCACGTGTTAACATGAAGCAGGGTAGCATAGATAATAAGGTAGGGGACGCAATCTGCACAGCCGCAAGGGAAGTAATAGATGGCAAATTTAATAATGAATTTCCGCTTGTTGTTTGGCAAACTGGATCCGGAACGCAGACTAATATGAATATGAATGAAGTGATCAGCAATCGCGCAATAGAGATTTTAGGTGGTAATTTGGGTAGTAAATCTCCGATACATCCAAACGACCATGTGAATTATGGTCAGTCATCAAATGACACCTTTCCAACAGCAATGCATATAGCAGCAGCAGAGCAAATAAACTGCTTGCTTATTCCAAATCTTGAAAAATTGCATAAGGTGCTGGATAATAAGGTTCAGGAATTTAAAAATATAATAAAAGTAGGACGTACTCACTTACAAGATGCAACACCCCTAACACTGGGACAGGAGTTTTCTGGCTATGCAGGCCAGATTAAAAAGGGGATAGAGAGAGTAAAATCAACTTTAAGTGGTATATACGAGCTTGCACAAGGTGGCACTGCGGTTGGCACGGGACTCAATACTAAAAAGGGTTTTGCTGAAGATTTTTCAAGCCAAGTTGCAGAAATTACTAATCTTCCATTTACTTCAGCAGGCAATAAATTTGAAGCGCTAGCAGCAAATGATGCTCTAGTTGAGCTCAGTGGAACACTCAATACAGTAGCAGTCAGTTTAATGAAAATTGCAAATGATATAAGGTTGCTTGGTTCTGGTCCAAGATGTGGAATTGGGGAAATAATGTTACCGGAAAATGAGCCTGGTTCTTCAATTATGCCAGGTAAAGTGAATCCAACTCAGTGTGAAGCAGTAACTATGGTGTGCACTCAAGTTATGGGAAATCATGTTGCTGTGACCATTAGTGGTTCAAACGGTCATTTTGAATTGAATGTGTTTAAGCCAGTGATAATTTACAATGTTTTGCAGTCTATAAGACTTTTAGCTGATGCAAGTTTAAATTTTACAGAAAAATGTGTAGTTGGTATTAAGGCAAATGAAGAGAGGATAAAAGATTTACTGAATCAGTCGTTAATGTTGGTCACTATATTAAATACGCATATAGGGTATGACAATGCAGCAAAAATAGCGAAGCTTGCTTATAAAGAAAATATCACCCTAAAAGAAGCAGCAGCAAAACTTCAACTGCTCACTGAGGAGGAGTTTGAAAGGATAGTGAAACCAGAAGAAATGGTGAATTATTTGTAACCGTTGGGAGTGTAAATAAACCATACGCGTCAAGTTAAGAGGCATCCGTTCAGCCAATGGCGTCAACTTAAGAGTCTCCATTAGCAAACTCTCCTAAGGACATGATGGCGTTTGGGCTTATCTACCTTATCGCGGCTATACAATCGTCCTGGTCGGATTTTGACTTTAGCACGCATGCTTAAAAAGGGCTTGAAAGTTTTTTGGTGCAATCAGTACTTGATAGAGTTTCTACCTCATTACACCAAATAAAACTGAAAAATTTAAACGATACTCAGTAATTTGATCTGGGAATGCCCTTGTGCATCACACATATGAAGCGATAATATATTACACATAACTAATACCAACTCTCATTGTTGGCCAGTCAAATAGGAGACATTGCAGAGTTGTTTAATTGTGGAGCTGGCAAGAGAAGTAATAAATTTGCACAAAGCACCCTCAAGCAGAGCAATTGTATCGTATATTTTATTGCGTAAAATGTTCTGTTTTATATATAACCAAAGCCTCTCAACAGGATTTAGCTCAGGTGAGTACGGAGGTAGGTATATAATATCGATATTTTTAGGTACCTTTAAATTTTTTGACCTATGCCAACTAGCACAATCCATAACGAGAAAAGCCTCTCGTGTTTCTAGATATTGCGACATCTGCTCAAGAAATATGTTCATGCAATCAGTGTTGACATTTGGTGCAAATAAGCTAGAACTCTCTCCATTTCTAGGATTAACCGCACTATAGAGATAGAAATTTTGCCTACCTAATTTTGTTTTAACCTGTGTTCTAATCCCCTTTTTAAACCACCCATGTCCAACCTTTGAATGTGTGCCAAACCGTGATTCATCAAAGAAAAATAGCTCTTTTTCTGGATACTTGCTAATAGCTCCATTGAGATTTTTTTTTGAATTCCTCTTGTTTGCTTTTATCTTGTCCATTATGAACTGGTCTTGGTGTAATATATGAGAATTTCATCTTTTGCATATAGCGGTGTACTGTAGATTTGCTGATATTTAATCTGAACTTTTCCTGGATTCTTATTCTCATTTCTTTAATGGTAATATTAGGATTTTCTTCTATCCACTCTTCAATTTGCTGTAGTTGAACCTGATTTAATTTAGTTTTTCTACGGCGTTGTGGAGGAGCAAACAGTTTTTCTTCTCTGCCAATTTTCAAGAGTTTTACCCACGAAGTTAGTGCGCTTCTTGAAATGCAATATATTTTTGCTACAGCCGTTATACTGTACTTTTTTGCTGCAATTACAGCATTTAGTTTTTTTGAAACATATGCATTATTCCTTACTTTCTTCAGCATTTCTTTTGCTGATTCTACTACTTTTTCATCCAATAATTTTGATCTTAATGCCATTTATACCTCAACTATTTTACTTACTTCATTATGGCTTTTCTTCCATCTTTGTCCATCTGTTTGCCGTGTAATGGGAATTGGTATCAGGCATCAGTTCTGACTAAAAGTGTCTCTAGCTCCACTGTAGTGGCCGATAAGGGCTATGACAGCAATGCTTTTATTGCCTGTCTTGAAAGCAAAGGGTGCACTGTTGTTATTCCACCAAAGCGGAATCGCAAAGTACAGAGACATTATGATGACCATATTTATAAAGAGCGGCATCTGATTGAGTGCTTCTTCGGGAAAATCAAAAATTTCAGACGAATTTTCTCCCGTTTTGATAAGACTGCTGAGGTCTTTATGGGTTTTTTGAATTTTGTTGGAGCACTCATATGGTTACTCTAAATTTTGTTCACAGAGCCTAGTAATTATAAAGGAGAAGATAGCCAGCTTAAGCAAAAAATGTCAGAGTTGTTGAACGTTAATTTGCAAACGGAAGGTATAAACTCAGTCTCTTTAAGAAAAAGGCCATCTGAAAGACAAACACCGCCACTACCTTCTCAAAAAAGGAAATCAGATAATGATATAGCTATTGGTAGTGAGAATAAAAAGCAAGCATATACTGAGACCATCTTCTTAGCACAAGAATTCAAGGCAATCAAAGCTTTTTTTCAAGATTGTATTCGAGAGGTAATAAATGCTATTTGCAATTTATTTAGAAGAGAAGTGGCAACAAAAATTGAAGGGCAGGGCTATAATGTAAGTAGTAAGCAAAGAAGTAGTGAAATTACTGTCAAAGGAAGTAAGCCAATAGATGCTTCAAGAATAAATAAAGATATTATTGTCGAGTCCTTAGCTCAAATAATCAAGAATAAAGAGAAAATTGAAGATCTTGGAAACAATTATAAAGGCGACCAGCTGGAGCAAAACATATCAAAGTTATTGAACGCTGGTTCGCAAAAGGAAAATATAAACTCAAACTATAATGATGGAGAGCCTATATTCCAGACTCGTGAAGAGGCATTGAATTATCCTCCGCAAAAGAAAGACATAAACTCAAACTCTGTGAGAGGAAACTATAATGATGGAGAGTCTATATTTCAGACCGTTCAAGAAGCACGGAACTATCATCGGCAAAAGAAAGGTATAGACTCAAACCCTGTAAGCAAAAAACCACTTGCACCACCAGTACCTCCTAAAAATTATACGGAAAAAGTTACGCAAAATAGAAATAATAATATTATTGAAAGAGGAGGTCGAAGATTCGTATAATTTCTTGCATATCCGGTTCATGGCACATTGTTTCAACTTACACTTCTTTAATCACTGTGCTAAATTATATTGTAAAGCAGCCAAATCAATATAATAGAATGCGCTAAGCTTTAAGCATAGAAACCACTTTATCGTAACTTGGCAAAGATTTAATTTCTCCAATTGCAGCTAGAGTGGTTTTTTCATGCTGAGATAACAATTCTTTTGCTGCTTTTTTTACGTTAGCAGTGGTAACTGCACTAATTTTTTCTATTAATTCATTTTTACTGATGTACCTATTATAGTTACCGTAGTAGTGTCCCAATGTTTCAGCACGTGAGCTAACACTTTCGCGTGACATTAAAATTTGGGATTTTACTCGCTCTTTCACTCTATTTACTTCTTCTTCCTTCAGATCATCTGTAGACAACTTCTTCAACTCTGTCGTTATAGATTTTAAAAGCTTATCTAAGTTACTACTGTCTGTACCAGCAAAAATGGAAAACATTCCTGTATCAGTGTAGCTGGAATTAAAAGAATAGACAGAGTAAGCCAGCCCCTGCTTCTCTCTAACTTCTTGGAATAGACGTGATGACATCCCGCTGCCCAGTATAGAATCAAGCACTTGAAACGTGTGATATTTATCGTCATAGCGAGAAACACTAGGCAGACCAATTAGCAAGTGTACCTGATCTAATTTACGATGTTCTAAATACTCACCACCAGTGTAGCTAGCATTCTGGCTTTTTTTTAGCTTTTTAGGATGAATCTTTGAGAGAAAATCTTTAGTTAACTGAGCAACTTCCTCATGCTCAACATTTCCTGCAACAGCAAATAGCATATTCTCGCCAAAGTAATGCTCATTTATGTAGTTATTTAGATCTTCTCGAGTAAACGATTTTACCGTATCTTGCGTACCTAAAATTGACTTACCAAATGGTTGATCTTTATAAGCTGCCTCAAAATATTTATCGAAAATAATGTCACTCGGTGAATCATTAGTTTGAAAAATCTCTTGTATTACAACGCCCTTTTCACGTTCCAATTCATCTTCTGGAAACGCAGAGTTTATTGATATATCCATTAATATATCAATACCAGTTTTTATATCTTTCTTGAGAACTTTTGCATAATAGGTGGTGCTTTCCCTACCGGTACTAGCGTTAAAGACCCCACCTATGTCGTCAAAAGCTTTTGCAATTTCAAATGCAGTTCTTGTCTTTGTTCCTTTGAAAGCCATGTGTTCTAGAAAATGGGATATTCCATTTTGATTTGCACTTTCCGCTCTACTGCCAACACCAACTCGTATGCTTAAAGCTACGGAATCAACATCACGCACCTGCTCAGTTATTATGCGCAGACCATTATCTAATTTTGTTACCTGAGGTGTATTCATCTTATGTATTCTTTTTTAAATTTCCTTCTGCAAAATCCCAATTAATCAAATGGTCAAGGAAAACTTTTATGTAGTCAATTCTACGATTTTGACAATCTAAATAATAGGCGTGCTCCCAGACATCCATAGTGAGTAGTGGCACTTGGCCATAAATTATTGGCAAATCTGCATTTGGAGTTTTGGTGATTTTGAGCTTTCCTAACCTACCTTTTTCGAGCACTAACCATACCCATCCACTGCCAAACTGGCTTACTCCATGGTTAGAGAATTCTTCATAAAATTTATCAAAGCCACCGATATCGTCTTGAATTTTTTTTGCTAGAAGACTACTACCTTTAGGCTTACCACCACCATTTTTTTCATTGAATTCCAATAAAAAGTGTGATTCCAAACTTGTGCTGCGTTATTAAATATAGGCAAGTTGCCGCTATTATCATAAACTCTTGTTATTATTTCCTCAATTTCCATATGTTGATAATGTGTGTTTTCAACCAGCTCGTTGAGTTTATTTAAATATCCTTTATGGTGCTTATCATAATGAAAATCTAAGGTTTTTGCAGATATGTAAGGCTCTAAAGCTGTTTTATCATATGGTAATTCAGGTAAAGTAAAACTCATGCCAACCTCTTTATTTTTGACCTACTTGGATGGTATTGTAATATGTGCTCTTGTGCAACATATAATTTAGTTAAGATATTCATATTGTTGCAATTATTCTAAAATGAGTTATACTAGTACAGTAATGTTAATAATAATTACATTTTTTTATTGTAGTTTTTTTAGGAGGCTAATATGTCAAATTTATCTGAGAACCTTAAACATTCATATGAGAATTTTAAGCGATATGCTCAACATGGAACTGTTCCTGCAGCAGCAGGAAATAACAATCAAGTTCCACAAAACTGTTTCTATAAGTCTGTTCACTATATTGATAGTGTTGTTGGACCAGTGAAGGATATGCTCGGGTTCTGTCGCATCTATAAATTGTGGTAGAAGAAGATCGTTAAAACTGTAATTATGGGAATTATAGAGCAATTAGCATAGCAAAGTTCTCAAAAGTAGAAACGTTATCATTAGCCCCGATAATTTGTCTTTTTTGAATCATACGAATATTTTCTATGCCGGTGATGGTAATCTTTGCGGAGTGGAAGCTCTTAAAACCAAGCATTGGCCTTATTCGTTTTTTGATAAATCTATGATCTTGTTCAACAATATTATTTAGATATTTTATTTGAAAAACCATGATTCTACGATCTTCAGAAATTTCTCTATTCAAATCATCAAGAGCAGCAGTATTGCTGCCGCTTTTATCAATTACTACTTTCTCAGGAAGGTCATTCTCTCTAAAGGCTTTACGAAAGAACGCAAGTGCCGCAGACTTGTCTCTACGAGCGGTTCTGTCGCATCTATAAATTGTGGTAGAAGAAGATCGTTAAAACTGTAATTATGGGAATTATAGAGCAATTAGCATAGCAAAGTTCTCAAAAGTAGAAACGTTATCATTAGCCCCGATAATTTGTCTTTTTTGAATCATACGAATATTTTCTATGCCGGTGATGGTAATCTTTGCGGAGTGGAAGCTCTTAAAACCAAGCATTGGCCTTATTCGTTTTTTGATAAATCTATGATCTTGTTCAACAATATTATTTAGATATTTTATTTGAAAAACCATGATTCTACGATCTTCAGAAATTTCTCTATTCAAATCATCAAGAGCAGCAGTATTGCTGCCGCTTTTATCAATTACTACTTTCTCAGGAAGGTCATTCTCTCTAAAGGCTTTACGAAAGAACGCAAGTGCCGCAGACTTGTCTCTACGAGCACACAACAGAAAGTCTACAGTATTACCAAGACTATCTAATGCTCTGTATAGATAAACCCATTTACCGTTTAATTTAATGTAGGTCTCGTCCATTCTCCAGCTACTGCCAACCTGCTTCTTCCTTTTCCTTACCGATTCATCTATCAGTGGCACAAATCTGATAACCCACCTTTGTAACGTAGCATGATCAACTTTCGCTCCCCTTATACTGATCATTTCTTCCAAATCTCGATAGCTCAAAGAGAATCTACATTTCATATATACAGATAACATTATTATCTCTGCTGAAAAGCTAAATCCTTTGAAATATGGCAATAATTTTGAACTAATACGAAACATCTTTGCTTTTTTTAGATGATTATATCACTTCTTTTCTACTTTCCTACAAATGGGACATACCAGGATTTATAGATGCCACAGAACCTTCAAAAAAGACAAATTATCGGGGCTAATGATAACGTTTCTACTTTTGAGAACTTTGCTATGCTAATTGCTCTATAATTCCCATAATTACAGTTTTAACGATCTTCTTCTACCACAATTTATAGATGCGACAGAACCTTTTGAAAGGGTGTCATCCAAGTAGATGGCACTCGTAAAAACACTTTATACCTTTTCAATTCTTGAGTATAAAACAGAAATACCACTGTAGTAGTAAAGCATGCTAATCAGGAATTTAATCAAACAAGCGACTAGAGTAGGAAGCAGTGAAAATGTAATACGATATATTGAGTATCTCTATCAATTTGAGAAGTTTAGAAACACATTAAACCTCACTTTATCACTAATAAAGCAAAATAGGCTCTTGTTTGAGATATATCAAGAGGGATTAGTGGATATGGAAGAAGGGGTGTGTAAGACAATCAGGTCTTCCGGTGAAAATAGATATGTTATTGTACTGAGGAAGTCAAACCCATACATTATAGTGCATGAACTTTCACATATGGTTGAAAATGATCTTAACTTGAGCCTAGAGCAGGAATTTCTCCATAAGGTTTACCAGGATATTGAGCAGAATTTAAGGCAAGCAAATGTTCTTGTGCAGAAAATTATTAGCCAAGTTATATTTAAGGAGATACAAGCTTATCAAACTGCAAAATCACGTGCATCTGAATTGTTTGCACGCTATTTTGAGCTATTTGCTTGGGCACAAGAGGTTTATCCTAAGGATAAAGAATACTTAATTCGCACTCAAGATTTAAACAAAGTGTTCCTTGCTACTGATCAATGGAAAAAGAGCTGCCTGGATCCACAAATGATGGATAGAATAGATGAGAAAATCAAGGAATACAGCAATAAAACCGCCACTAAAGACGTAACCAAAGTGCAAAGCAGTTGGACTAATAAATTTTCTCCTAGGGGCAAAAAAATTAGCTCTATATTTGGAGGGGAATGTTCAAAAAAGTGTGTCAAACCGAAAAAAAAGTAATAAATTGATATAAAAAAATGGAGGTTTGAAAATGAGTCAGAAAGTAGTGAACAGAACTACCGGATTGGTAGATTATAAAGAGTTGGAAACAAATATCCTGTCGTCTATACGAGAAGGAAGACCGTTGACAGGAAGGGACGGAGCATTAACACCGTTTATAAAAAAGCTGCTGGAGGCGAGTCTAGAAGGTGAAATAGAAAACCACTTGTTAGCTGAAAGCGAAGAAAATAATCGAAGAAATGGGAGAAATGGAAAGACTTTACGTACAAGTGCAGGGTCATTTGAGCTTTTGACACCAAGAGATAGAGAAGGAAGTTTCGAACCACAAATAGTCAAAAAAAGGCAAACAAACTTACATCCAGAGCTTGAAACGAAGATTTTGAGCACATTTGCCAGTGGTATGGGATACAGAGATATAGCATCGCATGTAGAGGAGATTTATGATCACAAAATATCTGCAGCAGAGATATCAAGTATTACCGACAAATTGCTACCGATAATCAACGAATGGCGTAGTCGTCCGCTGCAATCAGTATACCCGATAGTATTTATGGATGGGATGTTTTTTAAGGTCAAAGAGGATGGACATTGTGTAAGTAAATGTATGTACAATATATTGGGCATAGACCAAAATGGCAGAAAAGAAGTATTAGGTTTTTATTTGGCTGAAAGTGAAGGAGCTAACTTCTGGTTAGGAGTGCTAAATGACCTCAAAGAAAGAGGAGTAGAAGATATTCTGATTGCATGTGTAGATGGGCTAAAAAGCTTTCCTGCAGCTATAAATAGTGCGTTTCCTAAAGCAGAAGTACAGCTATGTATAGTGCATCAGATAAGAAATTCACTAAAATATGTATCCAGCAAAGATGTGAAAGTTTTCATGAATGATTTGAAAAAAATATACCGTGCTACAAGTAAAGAAATTGCTGAAAATTACTTACTTGAGCTGGAAGAAAAATGGGGAGAAAAGTACCAATTGGTTGTAAAATCGTGGCAGAATAATTGGGAAAATTTGTCCGGTTATTTCAAGTATTCTGGCCCAGTTAGGAAGCTAATTTATACTACCAATCATATTGAGGGGCTACATAGGCAGATCAGAAAATTTACTAAAACTAAGGGCTCATTTACTAGCTTGTATAAACAGGTGTATTGTGCTATAAAGAAGGCAGAGGAAAAGTGGACGATGCCTATATCTGATTGGGCATTAACTATCTCTCAACTTGATATTTTCTTTCCTGCTAGATTGAAAATTGAGTTGAATTAAAAATGCGGTTTGACACACTTTTTTGAACATTCCCTTATCGGTTGCAAAGAGATCTTGAACCAAAGATTTATTTTGAGATAAGTCATATGCTGTTTTGCCTTTTTTATTCTTTATAAATAGCTGTGCACAATTGATTACTCACAACAGGTATATTTTCCAGCATTATAGCCTTGTGCAAAGGTGTGTTGCCGTTACTGCTGCATTCATTAACCACTTTCTACCAATGACTTTATTTGGTTCTGTCGCATCTATAAATTGTGGTAGAAGAAGATCGTTAAAACTGTAATTATGGGAATTATAGAGCAATTAGCATAGCAAAGTTCTCAAAAGTAGAAACGTTATCATTAGCCCCGATAATTTGTCTTTTTTGAAGGTTCTGTGGCATCTATAAATCCTGGTATGTCCCATTTGTAGGAAAGTAGAAAAGAAGTGATATAATCATCTAAAAAAAGCAAAGATGTTTCGTATTAGTTCAAAATTATTGCCATATTTCAAAGGATTTAGCTTTTCAGCAGAGATAATAATGTTATCTGTATATATGAAATGTAGATTCTCTTTGAGCTATCGAGATTTGGAAGAAATGATCAGTATAAGGGGAGCGAAAGTGGTTCTGTCGCATCTATAAATTGTGGTAGAAGAAGATCGTTAAAACTGTAATTATGGGAATTATAGAGCAATTAGCATAGCAAAGTTCTCAAAAGTAGAAACGTTATCATTAGCCCCGATAATTTGTCTTTTTTGAATCATACGAATATTTTCTATGCCGGTGATGGTAATCTTTGCGGAGTGGAAGCTCTTAAAACCAAGCATTGGCCTTATTCGTTTTTTGATAAATCTATGATCTTGTTCAACAATATTATTTAGATATTTTATTTGAAAAACCATGATTCTACGATCTTCAGAAATTTCTCTATTCAAATCATCAAGAGCAGCAGTATTGCTGCCGCTTTTATCAATTACTACTTTCTCAGGAAGGTCATTCTCTCTAAAGGCTTTACGAAAGAACGCAAGTGCCGCAGACTTGTCTCTACGAGCACACAACAGAAAGTCTACAGTATTACCAAGACTATCTAATGCTCTGTATAGATAAACCCATTTACCGTTTAATTTAATGTAGGTCTCGTCCATTCTCCAGCTACTGCCAACCTGCTTCTTCCTTTTCCTTACCGATTCATCTATCAGTGGCACAAATCTGATAACCCACCTTTGTAACGTAGCATGATCAACTTTCGCTCCCCTTATACTGATCATTTCTTCCAAATCTCGATAGCTCAAAGAGAATCTACATTTCATATATACAGATAACATTATTATCTCTGCTGAAAAGCTAAATCCTTTGAAATATGGCAATAATTTTGAACTAATACGAAACATCTTTGCTTTTTTTAGATGATTATATCACTTCTTTTCTACTTTCCTACAAATGGGACATACCAGGATTTATAGATGCCACAGAACCTTCAAAAAAGACAAATTATCGGGGCTAATGATAACGTTTCTACTTTTGAGAACTTTGCTATGCTAATTGCTCTATAATTCCCATAATTACAGTTTTAACGATCTTCTTCTACCACAATTTATAGATGCGACAGAACCTTCAAAAAAGACAAATTATCGGGGCTAATGATAACGTTTCTACTTTTGAGAACTTTGCTATGCTAATTGCTCTATAATTCCCATAATTACAGTTTTAACGATCTTCTTCTACCACAATTTATAGATGCGACAGAACCGATTGGGTTATAAAAGCAACTAATGCAGATAAAATAGAGGAGATTATGGTAATAATACCTTATAAGGCAGAGGTTAATTGATGACCTTGAATAACTATTACAATCGCTCTGACAAAGAATACGAGAAAAGCTTGTTCCTTGCAGGAAGAGGTTTGCAGTCAGCAGAATTAAATGAGATTCAAGATTATGCTCTTTTGAGGCTCAAAGGCATAGGAGATGCGATATTTCGTGATGGTGATATTATAACGGGAAGCAATTGTATCATAGACGGGGGAAAAGTTACACTTGAAGCTGGAAAAATCTATCTTCGTGGAGCGGTTAGAAAAGTCGAAAAAGAAGAATTTATTATTCCACTAAATACCACAGTTCGTATCGGTGTTTATTACGTAGAATCTACCATCACAGAACTTGAGGATGAAAATCTTCGTGATCCTGCAGTTGGTACGCGTAATTATCAAGAAGTAGGGGCAGCAAGACTTAAAGTTTCCACCATTTGGGGTTATCAAGCAGAGAGTGTTACTGTTAACTCCGCAAATGGGGAATTCTATCCAATTTACAATATTGAAAACGGAGTTCTTGTTCAGTATTCACCGCCACCACAGGCAAATATAGTAACCACTGCACTTGCTCGTTATGACAAGGAGGCAAATGGTTCCTATGTTGTAAATGGCCTAGAAGTAATGTTTCTGCAAAAGGAAGAGGGCGAAGGAGGAAAAAAAATATTTGTGATTAATGAGGGAAAAGCTCATGTTGATGGCTATGAGATTGAACTTCCTCACAGTATTCGTGTTTCTTTTGATGAAGATCCAGATATAAAATCAGTTGAATCAGAACCACATACTTTTCAGCCAAATAGCCAAAGAGTAATGGAACTGAAAGTTAATGATTTTCCAATAAGTGAAATTAAAAAAGTAGATATAACTGTTCAAAAAACTATTACCATTACTCATGGTTCATATTCTGGAGCTATTGATCCGATACCTGACTCTGCAGTACTTGAGATTATTCAAGTTAAGCAAGGCAATATAATTTATGAAAATAGTGTAGATTATAAACTAAACGCAGGAAACGTTGATTGGTCATTGGCAGGGAAAGAACCTGCACCTGGGAGTAGTTACCTGATAACCTATCGCTGTCGAACTCAGGTGAGTCCTGAAGATATAAATGAACAAGGATGTAAAGTAAGGGGAGCAGTTGATAATAGCTTGGTTCTGATTGATTATACCTGGAAAATGCCACGCTTTGATTTAATTACTATCGATAGCAAAGGAGTGGTAAGAAGAATCAAGGGAATTGCCCATCCTTGGAAACCATCAATGCCAAAAGCACCTAGCGGACAACTTTTACTCTGCTACATTCATCAGACGTGGAAAGAAGGGGAAGAGGGGAAAATAAAAGTAGTGAATAATGCTATCCATGTAGTACCGATGAATGAACTCGAAGCAATGAAGAGTGGAATAAGAGATCTTTATGCGCTAGTTGCAGAGGAGCGTCTACGCAGTGATGCAAATTCAAGAGAGCCTACCACTAAAAAAGGAGTATTTGTTGATCCCTTCTTTGACGATGATATGCGTGATCAGGGTATTTCGCAGTCTGCAGCAATAGTAAATAAGGAACTGATATTGCCGATAAACGTGGAAATTATTGATGTTGAAAGAGGTAAAGAATCTTATTTATTGCCGTATGAACTTGAGCCGGTACTTGAACAGCTTTTACAGACTGGTGAGGTAAAGATCAATCCATATCAGGCTTTTGATAGAGTACCGGCAAAAGTCACCATGAACAAAAACACCGATCACTGGACCGAGATAAAGACCAATTGGTCAAGTTCAGTGACAAGAGAGTTTAATACTAGAGAAACAACAGAGCTATTGTCAAGTAATTCATATGAAGCTGAATTTATGAGAGAAGCAGTACAAGATTTTGAGATTGAAGGTTTTGAGCCAAATGAGAAGCTTAAAGAGATAAAATTTGACGGAATAATTATTCAACCTACAGCGTAAAAAAAGATGTTAACAGCTAACAACCAGGGAAAATTAAAGGGAAAGGTGAAAGTACCGGCAAATATTCCAGCAGGTACTAAATTAGTACAGTTTTATGGGGATAAGGGAAGTTATGGAGAAGCAACGTATACTGGTAAAAAAACTATTACCATAGAAGAGCGAAGAAGAGTTTTTGCCAGCAAACGTGTTGATCCTTTAGCACAAACATTTACCTTGGACGAGAGTAGGCACATAGGAGGTGTGGAGCTATGGTTTGTAAATAAAGGCAAAAAACGTGTTGTTGTGCAGATTAGGGAAACAACAGTTGGAGTGCCCTCGCAAACAGTTATCGCTGAAAATTCCATCGAGCCAACCAAGATCAATACTAACGGCACAGCAACACGTATAACTTGGTCGCCAGTGTTTTGCCATGCAGGACAGGAATATGCAATAGTTTTACTTACCGATGACGGAGAAAATGCGGTCAAAGTAGCAGAACTTGGCAAATATGATGCAGTAAACAGTAGATGGGTAACCAGTCAACCTTATCAAGTAGGAGTATTACTCTCATCAAGCAATGCAAGTACCTGGACTCCACATCAAAATTTAGATTTAACGTTTCGGCTATTAGCTGCAAAATTTAGCGAAAATTCTCACGTTATTGATCTGGGCAAAGTTACAGCAAACAATACTTCAGATTTAATTGTTTTGACGAACGTCGAAAAAGTAGCATTTGATACCAATGTGGAATTTGTTTTAACAGATGAAGAGGGAAGAGAAAACTTTTTGTCTGATAATTTGCCGCTCGCACTGCGTGAAAGATTATCTGGAGAGCTAACGGTAAAAGCAAGCCTAAAAGGAGGGCAAGAAAAAAGTCCAGTGCTATATCCTGGGTTACAGCTAGTTCTGGGTAATCTTTCAGAGTCCGGAGATTATGTAACTAGGAGCATTACAGCAGGATCCAATACTAAGGTTACCATAACGTATGATGCGCTGATACCCGGCACTGCAGATGTTAAAGCGTATGTGCAAAAAAGCGTGGGAGAATGGCAGTTAGTTAATTTAACAACGGGAAAGCCGATTGGAGACAATTGGGTGGAGAGAGTCCACGTACTGACGAACTTTAATGGTAATGAGACGAGGGTAAAATTAGTGCTTAGCGGAACGGTTGTCTATCGTCCAAGAGTGAAAAATTTAAGAGTGATTGTAACATAGAAATGCCAAATGATGAAACTAAACGAGGATATCCTTTGCCGCATCCAGAGAATATTGCTGCACAAGATGTAGTACGTATTCGCAGAGCCATAGAAAAGATAGATGAAGATATGAGTGAAAGAGAAGATGAACTTAAAAATAATTTTGAACGATTTAGATTTGAAACTTTTTTGAATTTTTGGGAATGAAAGAAGCAATATACCAAAGGATAAAGGATTTAGCAGCAAGTAGCACACCTGATCAACTGGCATATCTTGCAAAATCGCTGGAATTGATAGCAGATAAAAAAACTATTTCCAACGTTGTGCAAATGACCACAATAAAAGAAATAATCGATGCATTACAAGGAAGGCTTAAGGATTTAGCAGCAAATAGTACACCAGATCAACTAGCATATCTTGCTAAAGCATTGGAATCAATAGTAGATAAGAGTGCAGTGTCTGATATTGTACAGATGACTGATGGAAAGTTGAAAGAGCTCCTAAACGCTGCAAGATCGCACTTGAATGACATAAATACCAATAAAGCAACCTCTATATCGTCCATAACTGCAGCAAAAACAGATTCTGTCAATGAAATCAACAAGCTTAGGGATAATTCCTTAAACACTTTAAAAGCATCATCAGATTCACATATATCGTTACTTGACACAAGAAAGAATGCAAATATTGCAGCAATAAATAGCATTAGTAATACCAACTCTCATTGTTGGCCAGTCAAATAGGAGACATTGCAGAGTTGTTTAATTGTGGAGCTGGCAAGAGAAGTAATAAATTTGCACAAAGCACCCTCAAGCAGAGCAATTGTATCGTATATTTTATTGCGTAAAATGTTCTGTTTTATATATAACCAAAGCCTCTCAACAGGATTTAGCTCAGGTGAGTACGGAGGTAGGTATATAATATCGATATTTTTAGGTACCTTTAAATTTTTTGACCTATGCCAACTAGCACAATCCATAACGAGAAAAGCCTCTCGTGTTTCTAGATATTGCGACATCTGCTCAAGAAATATGTTCATGCAATCAGTGTTGACATTTGGTGCAAATAAGCTAGAACTCTCTCCATTTCTAGGATTAACCGCACTATAGAGATAGAAATTTTGCCTACCTAATTTTGTTTTAACCTGTGTTCTAATCCCCTTTTTAAACCACCCATGTCCAACCTTTGAATGTGTGCCAAACCGTGATTCATCAAAGAAAAATAGCTCTTTTTCTGGATACTTGCTAATAGCTCCATTGAGATTTTTTTTTGAATTCCTCTTGTTTGCTTTTATCTTGTCCATTATGAACTGGTCTTGGTGTAATATATGAGAATTTCATCTTTTGCATATAGCGGTGTACTGTAGATTTGCTGATATTTAATCTGAACTTTTCCTGGATTCTTATTCTCATTTCTTTAATGGTAATATTAGGATTTTCTTCTATCCACTCTTCAATTTGCTGTAGTTGAACCTGATTTAATTTAGTTTTTCTACGGCGTTGTGGAGGAGCAAACAGTTTTTCTTCTCTGCCAATTTTCAAGAGTTTTACCCACGAAGTTAGTGCGCTTCTTGAAATGCAATATATTTTTGCTACAGCCGTTATACTGTACTTTTTTGCTGCAATTACAGCATTTAGTTTTTTTGAAACATATGCATTATTCCTTACTTTCTTCAGCATTTCTTTTGCTGATTCTACTACTTTTTCATCCAATAATTTTGATCTTAATGCCATTTATACCTCAACTATTTTACTTACTTCATTATGGCTTTTCTTCCATCTTTGTCCATCTGTTTGCCGTGTAATGGGAATTGGTATAACAGTCATAAAGATGGTCTTAAAGGTTTAGTAGAAGATTTTCGTGCTGTAAATGATGTGCCAGATGGTTCATCGATTATGAAGGAAATAAAAACCAGGGAAGATCAGCTAAAAACGCTCACAACCAAATTTAACTCCATCAATGATTTGCCAAGCGGTTCATCAATTATGAAGGAGGTAAAAACCAGGGAAGATAAACTAAATACACTCACAACTAAATTCAACTCCATCAATGATGTGCCTAGCAGTTCATCAATTATGAAAGAAGTGAAAAAGAGAAATATGGTTGAACCAAGGTCATTACCTTTCTTGTTTGGTGTGCTAGGTAGAGGAAATAATTACTATGGTCACGGAATTTTCACAACTGAGTTAGGTCAATGGAGCAGTGATATAACAAAAACCGACTATATGCTACAACTACTGTCAGGTAGCCATACATATGATACAGATTACGTTAGTTTTTATCGGCCAAGACAACTCAGTTTTATAGAGGGAAGTAAAGGTACATTTATTTACGGAGAGTTATATACAAACAGTTTTTCGAGTAGTAATTATCAGATATGTTACTACCCGTGTGCTGCACTTGGAGTAATGTTTGTAAAAAATACCACAAGTAGAGATATAACAAGAACATTAAACTTTGTTGGTACATCTTATTGGAGCTCAGGATATGAAGGAGCAGGAGCATTTGTGGGAATCCCTGATAATACCAATGCTAGTAAATCAAGAATTTCGAAAATAATATGGAAAAATGTTTACCAATACACGAGTTCTAATAGCAAATTAGCCGGATCTGGTAATGTGGAAATTCCAGCAGGAAAAACAGTTGCAGTATTACTTTATACATCATCTTATCTACATTCCAGAACAAAAGTTAGTGAAGGTGCGTTTTCAGGTGATGTATACACTTATGGTCAATTTATCCAGTGGGGAATTTATAACATACGTAGCAACTTTTTGACTGTAGGACTTGAAATCGATGTAGAGAGAACGCTAAAAGCTTGGCAATGTCCGGGATTATCTGAAACCTATGAGCTCTGGAGGTAACAAACAATGTCTATCTATATTAGATTTGAGAATGATAAACAAGTAGAAACAACAATACTTGAAAATAAGCCAACAGGATGGTATGAAGCGCCAGAAAATTTCGACTGGCAAAAGAGTTATTGTTTAACAGAAGGAGGGAAAATTGTTGAGAGGAATCAAGAAGATATTGAGCTGGAATTACTGGAAACTGCGAAACTTTCTGCACTTGATAGCATCCGTGTTTATTTTAATAATTATACTCACAAATACGCAGGATATTCTCATCAGAAGCTTAAGTCGTATGAAATACAAGCAAAAGCCGCAGAGAACATTTTAGCATCACCAGAGTCTATAAATAAGAAAGATGCAGAAATTATAGAGCCATTAGCAAAAGTTCGGGGAATTTCAGTAGTAGAAATGGCAAGAATAATTCAGGAAAAAGCAAAAAGAGCGAAAAAAGCAATAATCAAATGCGAAGAATTGGTGGATATAGCTGAAAGGGAAATCGGTGAAGCTAAAAGTAAGGAAGAGCTGCAAACTTTGCTAGATGATTGTAAACAAAAAATGCAAGAAAGTTGAAAAGGGGAAAAAGATGACAGAACAGTTTCTACATGGCGTAAATGTTATAGAGGTTACCTCTGGGGCAAGGACAGTACGCACAGCTAAATCATCGGTAATTGGCGTAATTGGTACTGCACCTGATGCTGACGAGCAAAAGTTTCCACTGAATAAACCAATATTAATAGCAGGAAGCTTAAAAGAAGCAGCAAAACTTGGTCAATCTGGGACTTTGCCTTCAGCTATTAATGCAATTTTTTCCCAAATTGGTGCAACAGTAGTAGTTATTCGGGTTGAAGAAAGCAAAAACAGTGACCCAGAATTAAAAGAAGAAGAAACAACTGCAAATGTCATTGGAGGAGTTGATGAAGAAACTGGGGGATATCAAGGGATTCAAGCGTTCTTAAGCAGTGAAAGTATAGTACATGTTGCGCCAAGAATACTAATTGCACCTCAGTTTACTCATCAATTATCTGGAGATGCTGGAAATCCAGTGGTTAGCGCTTTAATTCCTATAGCAGAAAAGCTAAGAGCAATAATAGTAGCAGATGGTCCAAATACCAATGATGAAGAAGCAATAAAATGGAGAAAAAGTGTAGGCAGTAGCAGAGTTTACGTAGTTGATCCATGGGTTAAAGTTTTTGAAGGGGAAGAAAAACCATCAAGCCCATTTGTAGCCGGTTTAATAGCCAAAGTAGATAGTGAACAAGGATTCTGGCATTCGCCTTCAAATAAAGAGATAAACGGTATTGTTGGAACAAGCAGAGCTATTGATTTTACCTTAGGTGATACAAGTTGTAGAGCAAATCATTTAAATGAAAATGAAGTAACGACGATAATCCACCAAAATGGCTACAAGCTCTGGGGAAACAGGACGTGCTCAGATGATCCGAAATGGGCTTTTTTGTCAGTAAGGCGTACTGCAGATCTAATCAATGATAGTCTACTTCGGGCTCACTTATGGGCAGTTGATCGAAATATTACCAAAACTTATATAGATGATGTGATTGAGGGGGTGAATTCTTATCTTGCGCATCTGAAAGCACAGGGGGCAATTATCAGCGGAAAATGTTATGCAACTCCAGAGCTCAATACACCGGCAAACATTGCAAGCGGCAAAGTGTATTTTGACTTTGAGTTTACACCACCATATCCAGCAGAACAGATTACTTTCCGTTCGCATCTCGTGAATGGCGCAATATCGTAAATTTTATTAAGGGGAGAAAAGGGGGAGAAGAATGTTACCAAAGATTTTAAAGAATTTTAACGTATTTGTTGATGGTAGAGGTTACGCAGGAAAAATAGATGAAGTAACCTTGCCAAAACTTACCATAAAAACAGAAGAGTATCGTGCTGGTGGTATGGATATTCCAATAAATATTGATATGGGCATGGAAAAGCTCGAAGCTGAGTTTACTTTTGCTGAATATGACTCTGAGCTCTTTAGACTCTTTGGTTTAATAGACGGAAATTCGGTTTCTTTGACGCTAAGGGGCGGATTACAAGGCAGTGGAAGTAATGATATTGAAGGAGTAATTATCAACCTTAGGGGAATATTCAGAGAATTTGATTTTGGCAGTTGGAAACCGGCCGAGAAAGCAACGCTGAAGTGTACCGTAGCTGCGCATTATTACAAACTTACTATCGGTGCTAGAGAACTTATCGAAATTGATGCTGAGAATATGATTCGCAAGATTAATGGTGTTGATCAAATGGCTTTGTTACAAACGATTTTAGGAATCTGATGTAGTTTACATATTTTTTTATTGAAAAATTCAGAGAAATGTTGTATAATTATCGTGGTATATTTTGGTAAAACATATGGCAGACTTAGGAATTAACATAGCACTTGACCCAAAAACTTCATATCACCTTACTAGATTAGCTGAAGTTACCAAGGAGCCTATTCAAGAATTAGCAAAAAGGCTAATCATAGAAGGAATTGAATGTGAGATAGAGGAGATTGCGTTATCTGACACTGTCAAGGAGAGTGATGTTCCAGGCGCAGAAACAATTAAGTATGAAGACTTCAAGAGGGGATAAAGTATTTACGAAATTGAACTCTTAAAGAGGTATGCTAAAAAGGATTTTCCAGCTTTACCAGAAGAAATAAGATTGGATATTGAAGAAGCTATAGAAAAGGAACTTAAAGTTAACCCAAATAAAGCTGGTAAACCATTACGTGGCAAGTTACGAGGATATAGAAGACTGAGATTTGATAACTATCGCCTTATCTATCGTGTGAATATTCCAAAACGCAAAGTGTTTCTCGTTACAGCAGGACATAGAGATAACATTTATAAACGGGCAGGATTGTTAGACTTACTACCAAAACTTTAAATATATTTTTTATTGAAAAAATTTAGAAAAAGGGTGTTGCCATTCCAATAAAACACAAAGCTATAGGACCATAATCACAATAAAGAAATTAGTTATGTAAAAGCCAAACAGACTTTTATTTAATTAACTTTTAGGGGGAAATATGAAAACAGTAAAACTTGATAATCCAATAACAGTAGAAGGAACTCCGGTTTCGGAATTAACTTTTAGACCAGTCAAAGTAAGAGATTGCTTAGCAATGGAACGTGCCGGTAGTAGTGATTTTGAAAAAGAAGTTGGATTAATAGCAAACCTAGCATCTGTGACAAAAGAAACAATTTGGGAGTTATATTTTGCAGACTACATGAAAATACAGGAGGAGTTGAAAGTTTTTTTTCCACCTGTTACACAAAGGACCTGAGGCTAAATGTACTAATGCTCAGCTCTGTCGCAGGTGGCGGAATTGAGCAGGTACTTGAAATGGAAATAAACGAATTTATTTTATGGGTCAAAGCTGCGGGGGAATTTAAATGTCAACATTATCAGTAAAAATAGGAGCCATACTAGATGGTAGCTTTAATAGCGCAATGGCAGGAAGTAGTGCTCAACTTTCCCGTCTTGGGGGTACAATAAGGCAACTTGATACGTCGATGAAATCGGTATCTAAATTTAAGGAGTTAAGTCGTAACACATTAGTTGCCAAGAGATCCTGGAAAGGCTTAGAAGTGCAAGTAACGGCCTTGGCTAAGCAAATGAAAACAACAGCAAAGCCAAGTAAAGATTTAAAGGCTCAGTTTGATAAGGCTAAGGAATCGGCAATAAAGGCCAAAACAGCGTACTTACAGAAGAGAGACACTTTACATGCGCTCAGTGAAGAATTTAAGAAAAGTGGAAAAAACATTCAATCTTTGATAAGAGATCAAGATAAACTAGGTGCTTCTGCAGAAAAGCTGAGAAGTCAATATAGTAAGCTAAACTTTGCTACCAAAGCATACCAGAGCTTTTCAGCAAAAAGGAC
Organism: Trichonephila clavata; assembly: GCA_019973975.1. Classification (NCBI taxonomy): domain Eukaryota; kingdom Metazoa; phylum Arthropoda; class Arachnida; order Araneae; family Nephilidae; genus Trichonephila; species Trichonephila clavata. The sequence continues at coordinate 25,913 of BMAO01039024.1, read as the reverse complement.
ACACTTTAAATCACAATTACTAGAAACAGGAGCACTTGCATTAACATTTGGAACTCCATTTAAAGCTGCAATTGATTTTGAAAGTTTTATGGCTGATATCAGGGCAGTGATAAAACTTTCTGATGACAAGAAAGATAATGATAGAGAATTTATAGAACTTGGTAAAATGTTAAAAGGGCTATCCCGTACAATACCACTATCTGCTGCAGAGTTGGCACAAATAACTACAAGTGGTGCTAGGCTTAAGATTCAAGAAAAAGAAAAGCTTCTAGAATTTACAGAAATAGTATCGAAAATGGCAGTAAATTTTGGTATGAGTGTAGAAGAAATAGGAAGTGCTGCTAGTAAACTTTATAGCATTTATGGAATGAGCTTAGAAGATCTAAAGGATCTGGGGAACTTGGTAAACCATATTGCAAGCAATACTACTGTTGAAGCAAAAGATCTGATGACAGCAATGAACATAGCTAGTGGAGCGGCACAACAGTTTGGTTTGAAGATCGAACAGACAGCAGGCTTAGTAAGTGCCTTGATTATTTTAGGAAAACAACCAAAAAAAGCAGCAGAAATGATAAGTGGTATGCTGGTTAAACTTCAAACGGCAGGGAAGCAAGAAGATGAATTTAGAGAAACACTAGAAGAAATCGGGATAGATATAGAAGAGCTTGAGGAAAATATCAAGAAAAATCCTCATAAAGCACTACTGGATTTTTTTGAAATTTTAAAAAAAATAGATAAACATGATCGGGCTGATATTCTGTTAAAACTCTTTGGACAGGGAGCCGAAGATGATATAGCACTACTACTTGAAAACTCAAAAGTATATGGAGAGGTGCTGGATTTATTAGCTGATGAAGGGGAACGTGCAAATTCATTGCAGGAAGAATTTAATGACCGTGTGAGTACTACAGCCAACCAATTGCGATTGCTGAAAAATTCAGTAGCAGAAGTAGGAATGAATCTGGGTTCAGTGATGTTACCTATTTTAAAACCTATAGCTGAAAGGTTAAAATGGGTAAGTGAACATATAGCCTCATTTGCAGAAAAATATCCCACTGTAACTACAGCAATCATGGGTACCATAGCAGCACTAATAAGTCTTAAAGTTCTAGCAGTAGCTGGTGGTTATGCATTTTATTTGGCTAGAAGTAGCATATCAACTTTCTCGATTATTTTGCATGGGGTACTGAGGCCTGCACTAATATCACTATCGTCATATGCTATTCCAGCGGTAATTACTGGACTGAGTGTTTTAAAAGCTGCAACTCTGAGCCTAGCAACATCAGCTATTCCAGCAGTCACAGCAGGAATGAGATTTTTGACGGCGGCAATAGTGAGTAACCCTATAGGAGCTATTATTGCTTTACTTATATCTGGTGCAATACTTGTGATTAGTAACTGGGGAAAAGTAAAGAGCTTCTTTGCTAGTTTTTGGGAATATATAAAATCGATAATAAAGCCCATCGGAGAAATGTTTTCATGGATGGGAAATACTGTTGGTAGCATATTTGGAAAGGTTGCCGAAAATAGCCCACTGAAAGAATTTGAAAAAAGAAAAAGTATTGTTGCTGAAATACATACTCCCCTTAAAAGTAGCATTTCTAGTAATCTGTCAAATAATAGTGCGATTAAAGAAATGTCTGAGAGAAACAAGAGCTTTATTGAGGAGAAAAAATCTATAGAAGGTAACCAAGCTAATGAAATATTTGAAAAAAACAGATTTGAAAAGAAAGAGTCAAAAACATATAGCCAAATATTTCATCAAACATTCAATATAAATGTTAAAGCAGAGCCTAACCAAGACACTCGTACCATTGCTGATGCAGTAATAGAAAGGTTTAGAGAACAAGCAAGAGGTGCTCTTTTTGACACGGTGGAGGAAAGTGTTACTTGGAAAATTTAAATTTGATCCAGTGAGCCTTAGGTACAGTAAAGAGCAGAGGTGGCATACAGTTGAATGTATTGAAAAAACATCACTGCAGAATATTGGCTCAGAGGTCGAGCATATTGACTTAACAGGAGTAATTTATCCACATCATCAGAATAACGATTTGGAGTTATTAAAGAATATGCAAGAGCCAAATGTTTTAGTTGATGGTTCAGGAAAGGTACTAGGAAATTTCGTGATTACTCATATAGAAGAAAAACAGAGATTCTTTTTTCCCTGTGGATTGCCAAGAAAAATTGAGTTTCAAATGAAGTTAAAAAGTTATAACAGGTGATTTATTATTTTACCAAAGAGAACGAGATGTTGGATTATATTTGTTGGAAACATTATGGTTACAGTAGTGGAGCAGTGGAAGTGGTCTTAGAAAAAAATCCTGGACTTGCAGAATATGGAAGCTTTCTACCTGCAGGACTGAAAATTAAGTTACCTGAGATTCAAAAGACATCACAAAAGTCTGTTGTAAAAATTTTAGATTAATGAAGCCAGATTTTAACATAATAGCAGAAAATAACTCTATTACAGAGGCCTTAAGGAGTAGCTTAATATCTCTGCATATTACTGATGAATCAGGGACAACGAGTGATGAAGCTGAAATATGTCTTGAGTATGGAAGTAATGAGCTCAAGGGTGAGTTGAAAGTTTTTCTAGGATATAAAGAGAGCGGGCTATTGTTTATGGGTGTTTATATTGCAAGTGAAATCACAATACAAAGTCCACCACAAATCTTAAGAGTCAAGTGCTGTGCAGCAAATTTCAAAGGATCATTAAAAGAAAAGACATCAAAAGAATGGAAAGAAATTACTTTAGGTGACTTAGTAAGAAAGATAGCAGAAAAACACGGATATGAGGTGAAAATAGCACAAAAATTTGAAGATATATTTATATCACACATCACTCAAACAGATGAAAGTGACATAAATTTTTTGAGAAGGATAGGAGATGAGCATGAAGCAACGGTAAAACCTATAGGAGGACATATAATTTTTATTTCCAAAGGAGGAGGAAAATCAGCAACAGGAAAGGTTTTAGGCACAACGTTACTGACACCCAAAGATGTGATAAATTGGAAAGTAAATTTTAATGTACGTAGTAAATATGGATCAGTTATAGCAAAATGGTACAGCTATGAAAGAGGAGAAACCATAGAAGAAAAAGTAGGCAATGAAGAACCAAGTTATCCGATATATAAGCTTTATCCTACTGCAGAATCAGCGATCAGTGCAGCAAGTGCTAAGCTCAGACGACTAAAACGCGGTGAAGCAAAATTAAACATGACAATACCTGGCAATCCAGAGTTATTTGCAGAAGCTAAAATTAACTTATTAGGTTTTTGTCAAGAAATAGATGGAGAATGGGTAATAGAAAGGGCAGAGCACATACTAGATAATTAGGGGGTACCAAACTACAATAGAAGCAGCGATAAGCAGAATTAATTAAGAAAAATTCAATAAATAATTGCTATATGCGGTGTAAAGTATTGCAACAAAATATGCCAAGAAGAAATCACCGTTACCGTTATCAGCAGGACTACTATCATCATCAGGATTACTATTATCAACCATGTTGGATAGATTGGATAATTGTATCACTGATGCTTGGTGTTATTGCTATATTTATCATAGGTTACTTTATCTTTAACAGTGATAGAAAGGCTGAATTAGCAAATGCTGAAGCCACTAAGAACTATGAAAAAATAATATCGATTGCTGTTAAAAGTTGTGATTTCGAGGTTGTAAAATTTTTGATGGAAAGAAACTTAGTAAATATTCATCGAGGTTCCGGAAAAAGGTTATTGGGGTATGCTACAGAAAAAGAGTGCTTGGAAGTTGTGCAATTTTTAGTAGGAGAGAAAGTTAATATTAATTCTACAAGTGTCATTGAAATAGATAAAAGAACAGTTTTGCACTATGCTGCAGAACAAGGTAATTTAGAAATTGTCAAATTCTTGTTACAAAATGGTGCAAATCCAAATGCCAAAGAATTTAGGGAAAAAAAGCCAAGGGATTTAGCTGTTATAATGTTACGGCACAATAAAAATAATAAGCCTTACAGAGAAATTATAGATCTACTTGCTGAGGCAGAAAAAAGTTATAAAGCAGAAAAGTAACGATTAATTCATTTCTACAGTTTTACTCAAAATCTTTCATAATAAATTAAATCATTATGCCAAACCAAAAGATCCCATTAGCAGTAATAGTAACGATGTTAATACAGACGGTAGCGGCGATATGGTGGCTCGCCAAGCTAGATTTACGGGTTCACATGCATGATAAATTTATAGAGCAGAACAACGGATTGACCGTTACGGTATATCGTCTGGAAGAGCGGGTAAAAAATCTTTCTGAGGAACTTGATGAGTTTAAATTACAAGTCTTAAGCGGGAAAATTAAATCTTAACATCTTTATCTAAATTTTCATCTCACAATGACTAGATATATCTTGTCCGTTGACGGCGGAGGCATAAGAGGAATAATACCAGCCATAATACTAGCAGAAATAGAAAAGAGAGCAAGGAAACCGATAGCTGAAATCTTTGATCTAATGGCAGGCACTTCAACAGGCGGAATTGTTGTTGCTGGGTTGTGCAAGAAAGATGATCAAGGAAAACCTCAGTACTCTGCAAATGATTTAGTTGAGCTTTACCAAGAGTATGGGGCATATATTTTCAAGTCTTCATTTTTTAGGCAATCAATATTATCTTGGTTTAACTGTGCACAATACCCATACGAAAACATTGAATCAGTACTGGATAAGTATTTTGGTGAGGATATTCTAAAAAATACTTTAAGCAAGGTACTGATAACAAGTTATGATATTCACAATAATTTTCCATTTTTCTTTAAGAGCTGGAAGGAAGATAAAAATTTTATCAAGTTGAAAGATGCACTCAGAGCTACAACTGCAGCACCAACATACTTTGCACCTAAGTATTTAGAAGTTAAGCAAGAAAAAAGAGTGTTAGTGGATGGAGGTGTTTTTGCCAATAATCCAGCGGCTTGTGCATACGCAAACAGTAAAAAACTTTTCCCTAATGAAGAAATAGTGCTGGTGTCAATTGGCACAGGTCGGCTATCTAATCGAATGAAGTACAGAAAATTAGGAAAAATAGCTTGGATAAAGCCTTTACTAAATGTGATGTTTGCATCGAGCCTTGATGTAGTAAATTATCAGATGAGTAATGTAATGGACGACAGATATATAAGAATACAATCACAACTGACAATAGCGTCGGCTGAGATGGATAATGTAACACCTAAAAATATTAAATGTCTTCAGCAGGAGGCAAATGCAATGATAGAAGGTAATCAAAAAGCAATCGATAAATTTTGCGATATCGTATCTTAATTTACATAAAAATGCCAAGCAAACTGAAGAAATTATACCACAAAGCAAAGAAAGGTTTAAAGAATATAATTTCGCCCAAAAAACATACTAAGGATCAAGAAGCTAAAACTTCAAACGATAAGCCAAAACCGCTCTCTGAAATTGTGGCACTAGAACAGAAGATCTCTAAAGCAAAAAAAGATAAAAAAGGAATAAAAGAAAAAATAAAAAGTTTAAAAGTGAAGAAAGCAAAACCCGTAGAAAAAGAGCTGAAAAGAGGCAACGTGTTCAAAAAAGGCTTCAAAAAGCTAAAAGGGAAAATAAAAAAATTAAACCCAATAAAGTCCAAGAAAAACAAGATAATCGGGAGCAAGAAGTTAGCATTTTTACTAACATCTGCTACAATTGTGGCAATTCTACCAACATTCAGCCTAGCTCCTCTGCCAGCACTAGCAATAACTTCTGCATGTGTTTTCAGTATTAATTTTATAGCTGTAAAGACGTTAAAGAAATTTATCAAACAACGCAAATTAGCAGCAGAAGCTAAAGAGGCAGAAGCTAAAGAAGTAGCTAAGCCGGAAGAAGAAATTCAAGATGTATCGGTTGAACCAGTAAAAGAAGAATCCAAGCAAGTTTCTAAGGAATAGATTTCTATGTTAATAGACTTACTTAAATACCTTTCTATTTCTATTTAAATATTATATCTTTAATAAAAAACACTAGCAAAGCGGGAATTTTGTTCGTAAAATAACCCAAAAGTGAGTGCACGAGTTAATAATTTAAAAACATTTATCGCTGCATACTCTAATACAAACACATTTTTTGTGGGGTTGTTATGACAATCGAAAAAATTTTACAAAAGGCAGCAAAGGAAATTTATCATCTCAGACATCCTAGTATTCTTTCTTTATTAGTTCGTGCAGCCTTCAAAGAGATTATCAATAGTAGATTTGGTACTAAAATTTTACATTTCTCTGCAAAACGCGATCTTTACAACTTATTTCTATTCCTTGTGGAATATGATGCTAACATTGATGCCGTAAATAAAAAGGGCAATACAGTATTACACGTTGCCTCTCAATATGAATCCACAGCAATAGCAGAGGTTGCTGTAGTTATGAGCAAAAATGTTAATGCTCAGAATATCGATGGCGACACTCCTTTGCATTATTCAGTAAAGTATGGATGTATGGACGTTATGCAAAAGTTATTACAATCTGGTGCAGACATCAATTGCCAAAATCATCTAGGTGAATCACCGCTACATATTGCAGCTCAATGCTCTGATGGTGTAGTATTGGGATTACTAGCAAAAGGAGGATCTTGTATCAACATCGAAAATAAAGATGGACATACACCTTTGCACCTTGCAGTTTCATCCAATTGTAAAGATTTTGTGGAGATTTTGCTGCAAAACGGGGCAAATATTAATGCAATAGGGAAAGATGGTTGTACTCCTCTGCACCTTGCTGTTATGAAAGGCAATAAAGAAATTGTTGAGTTATTATTAGATAGGAAGGCAAACGCTCATCTGAAATGTTTTTATAACTCTGAAGAAGGTTATACAGCACTGGAGAACGCTGTAGCAAATCGAAACAAAAAAATTGTAGCATTGTTTCTGCTTCATGGAATCATTTTAGAGTAGAGAAGATGTCCTACGAGCAAATCGTTATATACGGTATAATATTAATTATTGCTATTAAAATATTTCTCTTTTTCAGAAGAATATACAAAAATCTCGTCAGAAAGGCTCCATTGAGAGAGAGTGAAAAGAAAACAGAATATAACTTTGACGACATCCAGGTTTATAAAGAGAATCCGGAAATAGTTGCTATTGCAAAACCAGTGGGCAAATGGACAAAAATGGCTATACTCAATAATGAATTGATGCAGCGGTTAGCACGATTGATACAGGAAGAAGGCGATGAGAAGGGATATTGGGAGCTATTTGTGAAAGCTCAGTCTTCAACCCAGGGTAAGTATAAGGGAAGAGGGCGATAGCTCCGTTTGTAGGAAGCTGCGGAAAAACGGCAACTTGATGCAACAGTCTAACGGTTATAGAATAGAACGCTTTTCATATGTCAGTCCCAACCTGTCGGTTGCAAAGAGATCTTGAACCAAAGATTTATTTTGAGATAAGTCATATGCTGTTTTGCCTTTTTTATTCTTTATAAATAGCTGTGCACAATTGATTACTCACAACAGGTATATTTTCCAGCATTATAGCCTTGTGCAAAGGTGTGTTGCCGTTACTGCTGCATTCATTAACCACTTTCTACCAATGACTTTATTTTTTCCAAATCTTTGCTTGAAACAGCTTGGAGGCTCACAAAATACTGAATCTGGCTATAGATACACCTTTTATAGCTCTTATTATTTTCTGTAGTTTTTCCACTCTTAGCTCCTAAATATTAAAGCTATGCGTAAAAAAAATATTATATATAAATATCTATAAAGGTATATCTTTTTATCTTAGGTTTTCCTCGCTGATTTTTACTATCTCAGACACAAATGTGCACAATGAATCCTTTAATCTTTGATCACCAATTTTTTGATATTCTTGCATTATACTCAATATCTTGTTTTCTCCTTGACCATCCTCATCTTCACAATAGGTTTCATCTTTTGATGTAGGCAGTAGAACTCCATAATGTAATGATAATCCTCCTGCTATTTTAGGTACTGTTTTGAACGATATTTCCCCTTCCTCATATCTTCGTATTTGTGAATTTGTTAATCCGGTCCTATCTGCTAACTCTGTCTGTGGATAACCTCTTGCAAACCGCCAATCTTTTGCCTTATGCGCCATTTGGTAGCTTATAGGTCTTATCTCTGTTGTAACCTTTCTAATTTGAATCCCCTCTGACACACATCTGGTTAATGCGCACACCGCATCACGAACTTTTTGGTCCTTAATTCTTTTTAGGTTCTGCACTAAATCAAAAGCCTTCTTGTCTTCACTGTTAATACAATTTATTGGCTTCGGGAAGAAATATTCAACATCACGCGGTGATTTTTGTGCTATCCTTTCGAGCGTTTCAGGTAGAATGCTGTGTATTCCTCGCTCATACTTTCCTATTAGTGACTTTGCTACACCAGTTTTTTCTGCGAAATCCGCTTGAGAGCAATTTAGCTCTAGCCTAACATCTTTTATCTTTTGAATTATATGGTAACATAAAGAATCAGGATCTATCTTCTTTTCAGTACTCATGTTTTCACTCAATTGCAGTACAAACATATATATACCATTTTATAAAATTTTATTAAAGTCCTTCACAGAAAGCTCAATCTAAGTCAGCTATATGAAATTCTGTTAATATTAAATACTTTTCTATCTTTATTTAAATATTATCTTTTTAATAAAAAACACTAGTAAAGCGGGAATTTTATTTGCAAAATAACACGAAAGTGAGTGCATAAGTTAATAATTGATTTACCATTGACGCTGTATACTGAAACAGTGGTTAAGGTAAAAATTATGACTGAAAATACATTAAAACTACAAGAAGAAATAAAGCGTCACAACGATCTGTACTATCGGGAAAATACGCAAGAAATCACCGATGCAGAGTACGATGAACTGGTAAAAAAAGTAGATATTCAAACTGTTGGTACTGCGCCTGATAGAAGGTTTTTAGAGGTGGAACATATTGTACCAATGCTCTCGTTGGACAAGGCTCATGGACAAGATGAAGTTGAAGAGTTTTTTGCTAAGGTTAGAAAACTTTTAAATGTGCACGAGTTGGAGATAGTCTGTGAGCCGAAAATTGATGGGGTGTCGTTTTCTGCGATTTATGAGAATGGAAGACTTGTTAAAGCTGCAACTCGAGGTGATGGTTACTATGGTGAAGACGTTACAAAAAATGCCGCAACTATAGAAGGATTACCTAAAGTTTTACCTGATGTAAAGGGCAGATTGGAAGTTAGGGGCGAGGTATATCTAAGAAATGACGATTTTTTAAAATTAAATAAGGATAACCAATTTTCAAATCCGCGCAATACGGCATCCGGTTCATTAAGACAATTAGATCCAGAAGTTACTGCCAGCAGGCCACTTAGGTATTTCGCATATTCCCTGATTGGTGGAAGAGAGAATACCCAATTTGAAGTATTAAATAGACTGAAAGAACTTGGCTTTTGTGTAAATGAACATCAATGCTTGGCAAACAATGTGGACGAAATGCTGGGGTTTTATAACAGAATCTATAATGACCGTTATAGTTTAGGGTATGATATTGACGGAGTTGTCTTGAAGGTAAATAATTTAACATTACAAAGTCGTCTTGGAAATACCAACAAGGCTCCAAAATGGGCAATAGCACACAAATTTCCTGCAGCTCAAGGAAAAACTAAGATAGAAAAGATATTAGTACAAGTCGGCAGAACAGGCCAATTGACTCCAATTGCTCAATTAGTGCCAATAAACATAGGAGGGGTGGTCGTTACTAGAGCAAACCTGTATAATCAAGATGAAATTGAGCGCAAGGACATAAGAGAAGGCGACTTAGTGGTAGTAGCTCGAGCTGGAGATGTAATTCCTAAAATTATCGATGTTGATAAAAGTGCTCGTTCTCGAAATGCACCAAAGTTTGTTTTTCCCGACACTTGTCCCGAATGCGATAGTGATCTTGATGATTGGGAAAGATGTACCGGAGAAAACGTTTGCCCAGCACAGCAAATAGGAAAGTTAAAATATTTTGTTTCCAATGATGCTTTTGACATTACTGGCTTTGGTGACAAACAACTGGAATTTTTCTATAATCTTGGTTTAGTAAAACAGATCCCTGATATCTTCACTCTCGAAGAAAAACTCAAAAATTTCAACTTAAGTGAACAAGAAGGGTGGGGTGAAAAATCAATATCTAATTTACTGGATTCTATCAATAGCAGAAAAACCATAACTCTTGAAAAATTTATATCTTCTTTGGGAATTAGATTCGTAGGACCACACATAGCAAAATTACTAGCAAAACATTATGGCTCATATGAAAATTGGTATTCTGCTGATGAAGAAGAATTAATGAGCATAATAGGTGTAGGAGAAAAGATTATAGATTCATTAATATCTTTCTTCTCTGAAAAGGATAATGTTGAAATGGTAAAGAATCTCGCTTCTCAACTAAAGATTGAATCTGTTAGTACGAATACTAGTAGTTCCCCTTTTAGCGGCAAAATAATGGTTTTCACTGGAACGCTTTCAATGGAGAGAAAGGAGGCACAGGCAAAGGTAGAATCTTTAGGTATAAAAGTTAGCTCTAGTGTGTCCAAAAATACGGCCTTCTTGGTTGTCGGCGAAAAACCTGGGTCAAAGCTTGAAAAGGCTAAAAAGCTGGGTATTAAAATTTTAACTGAGGAGAAATTTGTAGCCTTTCTCCAAAAGTCTATATGAAGTTTCTGCTATAGATGCCTATTTGGGGTTTCAAGTTCCTCTGCAGTTAAGTCAGTTGTTCGCAAGATAATATCAATAGCAACACCTTCCTTAACTAGATCCTTTGCAACCCTGATTTTTTCTGCTTTTTTAACCTTTTCTTTGCTAGTCTTCATACCTTCAGATAAGGATCTGACTACCATATTCAATACATCCCTGGATTCTTGATCCTCAATTTTTTTGCATTCATCTGTGAACCTCAATAGCTCATTTTCATATTCTGTTAGTCCAAGAAATAGAGCTTTAATGTTAACTGATAATGCCTTTGCTATCTTATCTAATATTTCAATTGGAATGTCGGTGTATCCTTGTTCATAGTCGTGTATTTCTTTAGGTGTTGACCCGACTTTATTTGCTAACTCCTCTTGAGTGTATCTCCGTATTAATCTCTGCTCTCTTATCCTTTTTCCCACTTTGTAGAGTGTAGAATCAGTACAAATTTCTTTCTCTGCATCATCATATTCGTAAATAGATAAGCGAGTTACTTGGCAGATAATATCAGTAGAAACTCCTTCTTTTACTAGATTTTTTGCTATTTCCAACCTTGCCTCTTCTTGATTAATTTTTTCGCTAACATATATAAATCTTATTAATGGATAAAGCTTCTTGCGTAATTCTTGATCCTGAATTTCTCCATATATTCTCGTCAGATAGAGTATTTCTTCATCCTCATCTTCATACCAACTGTTTTCTTTTAGTACTGTCGGTCCTGGAAGTAGATCTATAACACTAACTGATAATGCTCCTGCTATTATACATGATTCTTTGACTGTAATAGGCTTGCACCCTAGTTCAAAGCTATGTATTTCCTGATATGTTAAACCAATTTTGCTTGCTAATTTTGCCTGAGTATATCCTTGTATTATCCTACAACCTTCTATTTTTTTTCCCATCTCGTAGTTTATTGAGCCAATATGCTCTAGGTTATCGTAGATAAAGTCGCTTTTTCTTATAGAAGGAAACATATATTATTTATAGAAACAAACATATAACTTATCATAAGATTTTATCAAAATCCAGCCCCTATAAGATATTTTATTGCAAAAACTACACAACTTTATTAATAGATAAACCTGTTGTTTGCGAGATAATATCAACAGAAATTCCTTCTTTAACTAAATTCCTTGCAACTTCGATCTTCTTTGCTTCTCTAACCTTTTCCCTACAAACACGTATGCCTTCAAATAAAGATTTGATTAGCACATCGCGTAATTCCTGGCTCTCAATCTTTTTGTATTCTTCTATTAAACTTGATAGCTCTGCCTCATCTTCATTTTCTGTTGTTTCGGGAAGTAAATCTACGATACTAATCGATAATACCTTTGCTATTTCATCTAACGTTTCAAGTGAAACAGCAGCGCGTCCTTGTTCATATTCGTATATTCCTTGATTTGTTATCCCCCCGATTTTATTCGCTAAATCTTCCTGAGTGTATCCTCGTCTCAACCTCCACTCTTTTATCCTTTGCCCTATTTCGTGGAGAATATGAATTTTCTTCTCACCATATTCGTCAATAGATAAGTTAGTTGTTTGCGAAATAATATCAACAGAAACTCCTTCTTTAACTAGACCCTGTGCCACTTCTGTTTTTACCGCTTTTGCACTACTTTCTTCGCTAACCCGAATGAATTTAGTTAATAAATAAAATATCTTGCGTAGTTCTTGACTCTTAATCTCTTTATATCTTCTTGCTATCTCTTCTCCTTCAAAACACCTTTTTGATACTGTTTGTCCAAAAACTAGATCTTTTACACTAACTGATAATGCTTCTGCTATGGCATATAATTTTTTAATTGGAATTCTACGTCCACCTTTTTCGTACTGCAGTATTAGCCAGTACTTGACACCGATTTTATTCGCTAGATCCTTCTGAGTATACCCTCGCTTTAACCTATAATTTCTTACTTCTTGCCTCACTCTGTAGTTTATAGAATCAGAAGTCACTCTTTTTCACACGAACTTTAAAACAAATATATATCCTGTTCTAAGATTTTATTAAAGTTCTTCCTTAACTTTTAACTGCAAAAACTTAAGACATCCAAATCGGCCAAGAAAGAGGTAAGCGCTCGGAAGCTAATCTTAGAGCTTTTTTTATACTCTTTTATCCATCGCCCTAATCCACTAGCCTAGCTTTCTTGCTGTCCCTGCTATTGGCATCTCCGATTTTTTAGCTAGTTCTACAGCTCTCTGACCTTAAATTCTACTGTAAACTTTTTTCTACGTATACTTCTTATAAAAATTAAAAACTTCCTTCTCCACTCTTTTTAAGTAATCGTTGTAAGTGGAGAAGGAATTCAGTTGTTTAACGTTCCACAGAGGTTGCTTTACTACCCCCATGTACTCTATCCACCCACGACAATGTTTCATTCTTGCTAACTGCCTTTATTTCTTCTGTGGCCCTCTTTTCACTCCATATGCCACACCGTGTGAAACCTCCTTCTCTTATTGCCTTTTCGACCGTCTTTCCTCCTAACAGACAATTTTCCATTATTTCTCCTCCTTCTTCTTGTAATTTCTCCCACGTTTCTTTGTCTTCTACTATTACTTGCACTTGACCGTAATTTTTTGCATCGTGGCACAATCTAATTTTTAGCTCTCCAAGGCTTGAATGAAGCGTCATTTGAAAATCGCTATTATCTGATACATCAATGTAATTTCTTGCACCTCCTTTCTCGCTTCTTACTTCAATTTCTCCATTGTCTATTTTTATGATGTAACCTCCAGATTCTACCCATCCTTTGTTTAGACCTAAATTGCTTGTACCTTCTATTACTTTTGCAGGCTCCACTGTGCTATTCTTAGAAAATTTCATATAAAATGTATCATTATCTATTTCTACCTCCTCTACGCTTCCTCCTTGAACAGCATTTTTACCAGCTTCTTTCAGTTTTTGAAGTTGCCCATCTATCTGCGGTTGAATATTTGGTTGCAGTTTGCTGTAAATTTCGCTTGCAAGTTTATCCTTTAACAGATCGTAACTAAATGTTGCGCCTCTCAGCATTAATGCACCCACAATCTTTTCCTGCTCATCTTTTGTGAATTGGTTCGAAAGTATTTTACACATCACGATATCAGCAAAACTACGCTGTCCATCATAATATGCATTCATCCTTACTCCTTTACCTATTGCTTGTTTTAAGGCTTCAACCACTTCATTTATGTTCTCTGCTTTTATTACTGCATTTTTAAACCGGTTCAACTTCTCATTTTCATCCCAACTTGGCTCTATTTTTTGCAGCGGTGAGATAAATGGATTTGATTTCCTTGAACGACCTTGTCTGCTATAATGATTATTAAGTCCTTCTTCCGAGTTGCTTGGTTTGTCACGACCATCTTGAGAAGAAGGCTTTTTACTTTCAAGGTTCTTAGCCTTCTTATTAGTCGTTTTACTTGAAAAGGCAGACAACAGGTTTTTCTTTCCAGCAATAGCATCTAATATCTCCGGTAATTTGCTAAGATCATCGCCTGCAGGGATAGACCGCTGGTTTTTCTTAAAGATGCCTACAATAGCTTTAGATATGCTATTATCCTTCGACAATACGTTAAGATCAATGTTTAATTCGTAAGTATTTCCCTCTTTATCATTAAAAGGTACAATTATTTTATTACTCATATTAGCCTCCGCTATTTTTCTAAGTTTACACCGAGCTTTATTACTTTATTGTTAACTAGATGTATGCTTTCTCATTAATTATAAAGGGTAATTAATGTACTTGCAAATATTATTCAAGTCTTGATCACAAAAGACTTTTAAGATTCAGAGCAGCTATCTTTTGCTTTGGAACAACTGCTCATTTCTTCTTTTCGGATGCTATAACAGTCCTTCTTTCTTAAGACTAAAATGACTTGCACTTGTAATAATAATGTGGTCATATAACCTAATCTCTATAGTCTTACAGGCTTCAGCCAATTTTTTAGTTACAGCTAGATCCTCGTCAGATGGCTTTAAACTTCCGCATGGGTGGTTGTGCGACATTATCATTAACTTTGCTTTTTCTATTATTGCTTTTCTTGCCACTTCATGTATGCAAATAGGTACACTATCCATTTTACCAACATACACTGTTTCCCCTATTAAATGGAACTTTTGATCCAAATATATTATTATTGTACATTCCTTTTCTAAGTGCCCTATACATGCCTTTAAATATTCTACAAGCTTTTCCAAGTTACCACCTATTACTGGTCCTTTCTTTAACTCTTCTCTCGGCACCCTCTTTAAAGCTTCCTTAAGACATAAAATTGCTGTAACTGTAGAGTCGGTTACCCCTTCTATAGTTTTCAGGTCATCTATTTCCAGACTTGAAATCCTTCCTATTCCTTTAAAACGATCCATTAGCCTTTCAGCAATAATGCTAGCTTCGACCCCATCATGCGCTCCACTCAGAAACGTTTCTATTATTTCACGATCTAGTAAAGCATGTCCTTTGCTTACCAATGCTCTGAACTCTATTTCTTCTCTACGATCTTTACTTTTATTGTTATTATTCATATAATATATCCTTCACTAATAATAAATTTTTTTTAAATGTTTACTGCTGTTTTTTTAGCAGTATTGGCATAAGGCCATGGCTTTCGCGGGAAGTCAAGTCAATTTTTAAAATTTTTTTTTGTTTATTTTTTTTATGAAAATGCAAAAGATATTAATGATTGCTAATTTCGTTTAAAACTTATGGCCAGTCGTCTGTAAGATAATATCAACAGAAATTCCTTCTTTAACTAGACTCTTTGCAACTTCGATCTTCTTTGCTTCTCTAACCTTTTCCCTACAAATACGTATGCCTTCAAATAAAGATTTGATCAGCACATCTCGTAACTCCTGGCTCTCTATCTTTTTGTATTCTTCTATCAAATTTGATAACCCAACTTCGCTATTCTCATCTTCTGTTGATTCGGGAAGTAGATCTATGATACTGATTGATAATACCTTTGCTATTTCATCTAACATTTCAAGTGAAACGGCAGCTCGCCCTTGTTCATATTCGTATATCCTTTGATTTGTTATGCCGACTTTGTTTGCTAAATCTTCTTGGGTATACTCTCGTCTCAATCTCCACTCTTTTATCCTTTGCCCTACTTTATACGGAATAGAAATCTTCTTCTCTTCATATTCACCAATAGATAAATTGGTTGTTCGAGAGATAACGTGAGCAGAAACTCCTGCCTTAACTAAACCCTTTGCCACCTCTATTTTCACCGCTTTTCCACTTCTTTCCTCACTAATACGGATGAATTTGGTTAATAAATAAAATATCTCGCGTAATTCTTGATCCTTAATCTCTTTATGTCTTCTTACTAGATTTAATATCTCTTCTTCCTCATTTTCAAAATACCTTTTTGATACTGTTGAAACTAGATCTCTAGCACTTGTCGATAATGCTTCTGCCAATGCATATAACTTCTTAATTGAAATTCTACGTGTTCCTTTTTCATATTGTAATATGACCTGATATTTTGTACCAATTTTACTTGCTAAATCCTTTTGAGTATATCCCAGCCTTAATCTACGATTTCTTATCTCTTGCCTAACTTTGTAGCTTAGGCTTTCTGCCAATTCGCACACTAATGTCTTCTACTAGAATTGTTGCTTAAATAATTTCTCCCTTTCGCTTATTATTTGGTCGCTTTTGTCCTCAACCCCTCTCATCTCTCTTTCTCGTTCCTCTATAATAAACTTCATAACCTCATCTGAATATTTGCTCTTTCCACTGGCTAGTTCTGATTTTAACCTTCTTACTTTATACTCCAATTCCATAAACCTTTCTTGTCTCATTAGCAATTCTATCATCTGATTTATCTGTAAGCGTAATTCTCCTTCTTCTAAGCCTTCTGCTATTTTAATCAGCAATAACTCATCTATTTTATAATTTACTCCAGATTGAACTATAAATAGGTTGATCATTGCTAACAGGCTTTGCTATTAATACGTCAACATTATTACACACAAAACGTTTTAAACTTATATTTTTTTCTAGATAATTCTTCATATCTTGCGATAATTGTTCCTTTAATTCTTCATATGCTTCTGACAGCAATATCTCTAATTCCTTAAAAAGCTCAATCTCTATATCACCCGCCACAAGAATCATTAGCAGATGTTTTACTAACTCTCTATCGTTTGATTTGATCGCCTGATAAATTGCTTTTTCTCTATTCTCTTCCAAATCATACAGTTCAGATGAATCACTAAGGCTAAATAAATAGTTTATAGCTTCTCCAGAAGCATAGGCAATATTAATTTCTCTTAATGGATGACCATCATTAAACTTTTCTAGATCAATAGTTTCTTCTATTGCAACAGCCACTTTACTCAACTTCTTTAGCTGGTCTATACCTTCCCTTGAATCTCTAGGTGTACTTTTGACTTCATTTAGCACCTTGCTATAAAGACTTTGTTTTTCCTCACTGTTTAATAGTGCAAAATACTCCTTCAGTTGTTCAGAAGTTTGAGATAAAAATTTTGCTAGCATATTGTTACCTTTGTGAAAACTAGTATATTGAATACCTATGTTGTGACAAGCTAAAATGGGTTTCATCTGCATAAATTTGTTACTGAAATGTTGACATTAAGTTTTGAGTTCTTTATAATGTAAGGTGTGATGGGTCTGTCTTTCCGATGGTAGGTTTGAGCTCGCATTTTTCTAGAAGCCTACACAGTGTTTTTGCTACTAAATTCGTGTGATTCATTTAATGGGCTTTTAAGGTGCTTTACAGAAGGGTTGATAAAAGATGTACAAAAGGACGTCTAAAGTAGAGAATGCGATTCTAAGCCCACCTCTGAAGGTCATTTTTTCTCGAAGCTTAAAAAAACAAGATTTCAATATAAAAACGTTGAATATTTCTTCAGAATTGTGTATAATTATTAATGCTTTTTAGGTATTCTTGCTATGGCTCTTTCGAAGTTCCTCGATCCCAAAAATGATCTAAGTTTTAAGAAAATCTTTGGCTCTGAGAAGAACAAAAATATTCTTATACACTTTTTAAACGATATCTTAGGCTTTTCTGGTGGTAATGAAATAAAAGAAATAGAATTTCTAAGTACTATCATGGATCCTGAAATTGCCTCTGACAAACAAAGTATTGTTGATGTTCTTTGCAAAGACTCTATTGGTCATAGATTTGTCATCGAAATGCAGCTCGCTCGTGATAAAGGCTTTGAAAAACGTGCCCAATTATATGCCGCTAAAGCTTACTCAAGGCAATTAGATAAATCTGGTAATTACATTGATCTACAGAAAGTTTTCTTTATTGCTATTTCCAATTGTAACTTACTTCCTGACGAAGTTGATTATGTTTCTACTCATAATATACGTGATGTAAAAACTAATGGACATTACTTAAAAGATTTTCAATTTGTCTTTATTGAATTACCTAAATTTACAAAAAGCAGAGTAGAACAGCTAGAAAGCATAGTAGATCGTTGGCTATTTTTCTTTAAATATGCTGAAGAAACGACAGATGAAGATTTAAGGAAAATAGCAGAAAAAGCACCAATAATAAAATTAGCCTACGATGAGTTAGACAAGTTTCGCTGGAATGAGAAAGATCTGATAGCGTACGAAGAAAGGATAATGGATCTGCGGAAAGAAGAAGGCATCCTCGCTCAAAAACTTGATGATGCTACTGAAAAAGGTAGACAAGAAGAGAGAATTGAAGTTGCAAAGAATCTACTTAAAGCAGGAGTTTCTATTGATATCATAGCTCAAACTACTGGTCTTACAGTTAACGAAGTCAAAGACTTAATCTGATTTTATCTTTTGACACCTAGATGAACATCTTTGTACTAGATGAAAACCCAGCAATTGCGGCGCAAATGTTATGTGATAAGCATATAGTAAAAATGCCATTAGAAACTGCTCAATTATTGAGTAATGTTTTTTCAACAGCATTGAAAGTGCAAAATCCTTTTGTCAGTATCATAAATCAGAATATAGAAGTCCCATATAAACTGACTCACATCCTTGTTCTTTATGGGCTAGACAATCAGAAGGAACCTTTCGTTGGTTGATAAAGTATGGGAAAGAGTTGTGTACAGAGTATACCTGGCGATACAAAAGAAAGCATAAATCAGAGGAAGTAATAAATTGGTGTGATAGTAATAAGGATTTACTCATTTTTCGATCAACTGATATGCAAGCTTTTATACAAGCACTGCCGGATCAGTATAAATGCAGCAGTGCTGTGGAAGCTTATAGGAGATATTATCTCAAGGAAAAGATGAGATTTGCTAAGTGGGAAAATGGCAGAGGAGCACCAGATTGGATAATCTGCTACGTAATACCACAGCTAATACAGCTCATAAATAGAGAAGCCATCCAAATCGGTCATCAAAAAGGCAGAGCGGAAGGAAGAGAAGAGGGCGAAAAACAGGCTAAAATTGCTGTGGCTAAAAACCTACTTAAAGCTGGCGTATCTATCGACTTGATAGCTGAATCTACTGGTCTTCCTCAAGCTGAAATTGCGCAACTCAGGGAAGAAATAGCTTAAAAACTTGGTGATCTTGTTAATTGATTATCTATTGTTGTATCACTTAAATAAGTTTCAGGGTTATCATCTATTACGTCAGCAGTTTCTTGCCCGTTTTCGCTCCAGTTTACGGTACTCTTCCGGGTTTTTCTCTTAATTTTAGAATCACCTTGTTGTAAACTACCCAAGTTTTGTTCTTGCTCCGTTTTACCGGATGAATTACTCGATGCATTAGTTACTTTGTCTCCTTTACTAATATTCTGTTTATCTAAAAAAATAGGAGAAGCTTTTTTAACTTGTTCATGTAATATATCAGATATCTTATAACGACCATTTTTGATGAGATTGTTTAAATATTTTGTTTTGTTTCCCTCTTTATCAAAACAAAGGTCATGCAATCTTTCAAAAATAGAACAAACATCAATTCCTACTCCATGTAGTATTCTAGATAAATCTTTCGGCGTAAAAAGCTTTTTCTCGGCCAAGAAGTGATTTAAATAATTTTCTTCATTAAAACAAACTTTATGAAAGTTTCTTAAAATAAAAGTGGCATTATTTCCCGACATGGATAATATATTAGATAAATCACTTGGCGTAAAACCTGCCTTACGAAAGTCACCTAAAAGCTGTGTTTCGTTTCCTTTCTCATCAAAACAAACATCATGAAAATTTTTTAAAGCAGGGCAAATATTAGCTCCTGCTCCATGCAATATCTTAGATAAGTTACTCAGCGTAAAACTTTCTTCCTCGCTTAAGAAACGATTTAAGTATCTTTTTGTGTCTCCTATAAAACAAAAATCATGAAACCTCTTCAGACTCTTTTCTAGATTATTCTTTGCTCCACTCAACATACTACATAAATTACCCGGCCTAAAACCTACCTTACAGAAATCATCTAAAAGTTTTGTTATTTCTCTTTTCTCATTAAAGCAAACAATATGCAATCTTTTTAAGATAGAAGAAGCACGAGCTCCTGTTCCACATAATGCAGAGGATAAGTTACTTGGCCTAAAGCCTGCTTTATAGAAATCATCTAAAAGTTTTGTTCTTTTTCCTTCATCATTAAAACAGACATTATGCAATTTTTCAAAAGCATATCTAGCTCTAGTTCCTGCTTTACTTAAAATACCGGATAAGTTACTTGGCTTAAAGCTTTTTTCTCCACCTTTTTCCTCAATAAAAAAGTGCTTTAAATGCTGTTTTCTATTTCCTTGCTTATCAAAAAAAGTATCAAATAGTTCTTTAAAAGCTTTAGAAGCATTAGCTCCTGCTCCATGCAAAATACTGGATATATTAGTTAGACTCATTCCGTCTTTTTCTAAAATTTTTAAATATTGAGTTTTATTTCCTTCTTCGTCAAACCACAGATCATACAAGCTTTTGAAAGCTGCTGCAGCATTAACTCCTGCTCCATTCAAAATACTAGACATATTAGTTAGGTTTATCCCTTTTTCTTCTAGAGTTTTTAAGTATTGAGTTTTATTTCCTTCTTCATCAAACCACAGACCATATAAGTCTTTGAAAGCTGTTACAGCATTAGTCCCTACTCCATGCAAAATACTGGATATATTAGCTAGATTTATTCCCTCTTTTTCTAGGGTTTTTAAATATTGAGTTTTATTTCCTTCTTCACCAAACCATAGGTAATATAGATTTTTAAAAGCTGTTGCAGCATTAGCTCCTGCTCCGCCTAAAATATTGGACATATTAGTTAGACTTACTCCTTCTTTGTCTAGAGTTTTTAAACATTGAGTTTTATTTCCTTCTTCATCAAGCCAAAGGTCATATAAGTCTTTGAAAGCTGTTGCAATATTAGTTCCTGATCCACCTAAAATACTGGACATATTAGTTAGATCTATTTCTTTTTCTTCCAGAATTTTCAGATGTTGAGTTTTATTTCCTTTCACGTCAAACCATAGATTATATAAGTTTTTAAAAGCTGTTGCAGCATTAGTTCCTACTCCATGCAAGATATTGGACATATTAGTTAGACTTATTCCTTCTTCTTCTAGAGTTTTCAGATATTGAGTTTTATTCCCATCTTCATCAAACCACAGATCATATAAGCCTTTAAATGCTTTTGTAGCATTAGCTCCTACTCCATGCAAAATACTGGACATATTAGTTAGATCTATTCCTTCCTCTTCTAGAGTTTTTAGATATTGAGTTTTATTTCCACCTTCATCAAACCACAGATCATATAAGCCTTTAAATGCTTTTGTAGCATTAGCTCCTACTCCATGCAAAATACTGGACATATTAGTTAGATCTATTCCTTCCTCTTCTAGAGTTTTCAGATATTGAGTTTTATTCCCATCTTCATCAAACCACAGATCATATAAGCCTTTAAATGCTGTTGCAGCATTAGCCCCAGCCCCACTTAAAATACTGGACATATTAGTTAAATTTATTTTTTCTTCTCCTAGAGTTTTTAAATATTGAGTTTTATTCCCATCTTCATCAAACCACAGATCATACAAGCCTTTAAATGCTGTTGCAGCATTAGCCCCAGCCCCACTTAAAATACTGGACATATTAGTTAAATTTATTTTTTCTTCTCCTAGAGTTTTTAAATATTGAGTTTCATTCCCATCTTTATCAAACCATAGATCATGTAAGTCTTTAAATGCCGTAGAAGCTTTAGCTCTTGCTCCACTTAAAATACTAGACGTGCTAGCCAAATTTACTCCTTTTCTTTCTAGAGTTTTTAAATATTGAGTTTTATTTCCTTCTTCATCAAACCACAGATCATATAAGTCTTTAAACGCTGTGGGAGCTTTACCTCTTGCTCTATTCAAAACACTAGATATATTAGCTAGATTTATTCCCTCTTTTTCTAGGGTTTTTAAATATTGAGTTTTGTTTCCCTCTTTATCAAACCATAGACCATATAAGCCTTTAAATGCTGTAGGAGCTTTACCTCTCGCTCCGCCTAAGATACTGGACACATTAGTTAAGCTTATTCCTTCTTTTTTCATGACTTTCAGATATTTTTTTCCTTCTCCTTTAATTAAAAAACTTAAGAACTGATTAAATGCAGGTGTTCCTTTTTTACCAACCACACTTTTAGCAAATTTAATTTCTTCATCAATGTTTTTATTTTGAATTTTCTGATAACTAGATCTATTATTTTTTATATCTTCCAAAAGCTTTTCCATTATTCCTTTCGTAATAGGGCCAAATTCATGAGATTCTGACCAACGTAACGCTACTTCATGTAATTTCTCGTAATTATATGGAATATCAGACTTACCTATCTCATTTCTAATAACACTATTCAAATTTTCCCTATTAGGTTGGTTAACTGCAAGTATTAGTTTATCTAAAAATTTCTCTTTTATTTCTATTTCATTCTCATCAGAGAGTCTTCCTTTCTCTTCTTCTTTCTGCAAAGCAGGTGGAAGCTTTAATAGACTTAAAAGTTTCTCTCTTGTTGTTCCTTCTTGCACAAATTGATAAAGACCATTCCCATTTATACACGAACAATTTCTTAAAATTTTATATCTTTTTTCTCGAATATCTATACTATCAAATTTTAAAGGATAAGAATCTTTAGATTGCCCTTTTTTTAATTTTTTTTCTTCTGTAAGGTCTAGATCTGCATCAGTATAGATAATAAAATATTTTATATCCTTATCATTTTCTAATTTTTCAATGAAAAGAGTAAAATATTTATTAATAGAAAACGTATTCTTTCTTTCCTGTCTTTTGGAGGGAAATAACTGATCATAACCAATATTACTATCTGCATTATGAGCTTTTACGTAAGTAACTCTATCTTTATAATTAATAGTAATATTATTAGATGTATCACGGCTTTTTTCCTCAAAACTTATGGAAAGCATGTTTTTATTCAAGAACATTTCATGCAAGAAGAGTATTAATAAATTGAATTCATATATAACTCCAGATATATAATTCTTAAGTTTTTTATCCTTTTCTGGAGCTGTTAAATCACACAATATTCTTTCTTGTAATGCTATATAATCGTCTTGAACTTTACTATTTTTTTTTATTTCGTTTTTAACGATGTTGTTCAGTTCTTCTCTATTAGGCTGATTAACTGCAAGTACTAATTTATCTAAAAATGCTTCTTTTGTTTCTTTTTCAAACTCTTGAGAAAGTTTTCTCCCTTTTATTGCTTTTCGCATAGCAGGAGAAAATTCTAATTGTCCTAAAAGTTCTTCTCTTGTTGCCTCATCCTGCAAAAACTGATAAAAACCACTCCCTTGCGTATTATCATTTGTAAACAAAAAGTCTTTTAAAATGTCACATTCCTCTGTATTTATGCTATCAAATTTAAAAGGATAAAAATTTCTCAACTGTCCTTTTTTTAATTCCTTTTTTTCTGTAAGATCCAAGCCTGAATTAGTATAGACAATAAGATATTCTACATTATTTGATAAACTATCTGATTTAGAGATTAGATGTTTAACAAAACTACCAAAGTAACTATTAATAGAAGAACTTCGTCTTTCTTTAGTAAATAATTTAGCATAGCTAATATCATTATCTATATAATATTCGTCTACATTTTCAATTCTTATATGAATAGACTTCTCTTCATAACGAAGGGCAATATCATTGAATTTATCAATTTCAGAATCTTCGAATGCTAATGACAATAAACGATATTTATGTTCATATGTAGACTTTCTAAGTGAGCACAGCACTGATAAGTCTAATTGATACATAAGTTCAATCAAATGATGAGGAATGTGTCGCTTAGTCTGAAAAGCATTATGCAGTTCATCCTGTTCGGGTTTATCCTGTAAATCACTAGGAGATTCTAAATCTTCATTACTAGCAACATTTACATCCATGCGCGGCCTTTTTAGTGCTTTATTATCTTTATCCGTAACAGAACGCCCACGTTTTCTACCCGTTTTATGATTTTTCTTACCTGGACTTCTTGAGCAACCACTTTGTTTGTATGTGGGGTTTTCAATATCTTGTAATGGTGTAGAAATGTAAGATTGAGAAATATTGTTTGAATTTGAACCTACCACATTACCGTAAGCTTCCTCTCTAGAAACTTTTATGCTTCTCTTTATATCTTTTTCAATATTACTAAGAAGTGGTACAAAATGGTTCCTGTAATTCACTATGTAAATAATATTATTACCTGTACCTACCTTACCTTTAGTAACATGTAACCCATCTATCTCTTTATCTCTCAATTCTATAGTCCTAACTTTCACGCCATACTTTTCACATATCATTTTTCCTTCAATTTCAGTTCTTCCCCATATAACGTTTTCCAACTTTAGAATTTTTATTTCTGAACCAGAACTTGCATTTTTAATGTCTTCTGCAGTAAATTCAATACGCGGAATATATTCACAAAGTTCTTCAATTTCTACTTTTAAAGCATTATCCAACCATGAGCCTTCTTTTGATTGATCAACTTGTTGTGCATATTGCTTACAACTTTCCCGCAAAGACTTTACACTAAATCCTTTACTACCTGTAATCAGACCTTTATCTTTTAGCTCGTTCAATCCTTGAGCTACGGAGTCAAAGAAACAATCCCCTTCACCTACAGCAGCTCCTATCTTAAAGCCCTCAGGCAATTTCTTCCTTAGTGTCTCTAAAAGTTGATTAAGCTTCTTTTTTTCCTCTTCATCACTTGCATTTTTTATCCTACTAAAAATGGAAATAGGATCTCTAGTAACGAAATCTGACTTTTTTAGAGTGCTCTCACTACTAGGTGATTTACCGGACTCTTTATTCCCTGCTAACATATCGACTCACTATACTAAACTATTCACATGATAGTCGAAAAAATCAACAAAGCAAAGTTATCTTTTTATGACTAATAACATTATTTCAATACTTTCTGTCATTAAATTAATAATATGGTCGCTTTTGTTTAATTAAAAATAATAACCGTGAGAAGAGTTTTTCTTGGAATCGCGTGGTCTACCAAACGATACGCTCGAACTTTCTATATAACAATTCTACTATATCGCAAAACTCAGCTATTTTAGCCTACTTTCACCGCATTTATCATATGAACTAATACACCTAGTTTTGTTGCAAAATTTTAAGCTTTTATTTTCACAACCCCTATTTTTACGTAACGCGTTCTCACAAAGGTACGTACTATTTTGTGTTTTTGGAGGAAGTAAATAATTAAAATTTTTGTGATGCTAAAGGAACTCATGTTTCCTACACGAATGTAAATATTTCTCATGCTCTCAACTAGCAGCATAAGCAATCAATTTTACTATTATTTAATTGCTAGTCTGGTATGTTAGATAATTGTATTGGGTACAAAAATGGATGGTTCTGTCGCATCTATAAATTGTGGTAGAAGAAGATCGTTAAAACTGTAATTATGGGAATTATAGAGCAATTAGCATAGCAAAGTTCTCAAAATAGTAAACGTTATCATTAGCCCCGATAATTTGTCTTTTTTGAAGTTCTGTGGCATCTATAAATCCTGTATGTCCCATTTGTAGGAAAGTAGAAAAGAAGTGATATAATCATCTAAAAAAAGCAAAGATGTTTTCGTATTAGTTCAAAATTATTGCCATATTTCAAAGGATTTAGCTTTTCAGCAGAGATAATAATGTTATCTGTATATGAAATGTAGATTCTTTTGAGCTATCGAGATTGGAAGAAATGATCAGTATAAGGGAGCGAAAGTTGATCATGCTACGTTACAAAGGTGGGTTATCAGATTTGTGCCACTGATAGATGAATCGGTAAGGAAAAGGAAGAAGCAGGTTGGCAGTAGCTGGA
>BMAO01039023.1:0-35696 GCA_019973975.1 Trichonephila clavata | reverse complement strand
TTGTGACAATCAAGTGGGCAGATGCTTTTTGCTGTACAATTTCTGAAGCACATGTTGAGCCAGAAGATGACATCAACTGGTATGTTACTTTTTTCGTCCTATAATACTTCCGTGGGGCACTAGGTCGTTTAAAACTGTAGACAGATCATTTTTGTTCAAAAAGGCAATATCATACAATATTTTCCGCAAAATATCTCGATATCAGATCTGATATATGAAGTAGCAAAGCGAGGGATCTGGCCACGAGCAAATCTGCTCTACTTCCTACAAACTGATTAAAAAAATATTTTTTTTGTGCTGTAAACCCGAAAAAGAAGAATCGATTGATGATCAGTTGTCTGTGTAAATTAAAATGCAAATCCGACCATTACGTGGCAAATAAGTCAGACAAATTCGACTTTTGGCTTACAACTGTTGTAAAATTCAAATATGCTTTGAATGGCTCTTCTTATTTGAGAAAGGAGGAAAAGTAGTTATTTGATTTACAACTCGAAGAAAATGTAATAGACTGCTCATAATTTACAAGTACAAATCTCTTAAAATGAAAATAATGTGCCTCTCAACTTTGAAAAAGGCAAAATAAAACTTCTGCAAGCTGTGAGGGATACTAGAAACTATGAGCGTTAAATGTATTGTTATCAATGTCAAGTGAGCTGATTACGTTGTATTTACGCTATTGTCTTATTAATTGTGAAGCATATTTTGTGTAAATTTGTATAACTTGAATTTGTAATTTTTGTTTTCTTACTTTGTTTTACTTTTGATAAACATAAAACTGTGTAATAAGGTATATCATGTTATAATCCCCATTTAAATACTGTCATTTAAAATAAACTGGGCTGTGGGTAGCCTAGTGGTTAGGGCATTGAACTCTAAACCGGATAGCCTGGGTTCGATGCCCGATGACACCAAATACCCTCCGAGTACACACGGAGTACGTGCTCATTAAATCAGTGGGTCGAATGGTGTCGCCCTCTATCGCGTTGAACCGAGAAAAATCGTACTGTCACCTTCATGGTGGCTCAAAGCTTAGGCTAATGACAGGCGTACAATCTAGCCCGATGCCGCGATGAATTTCTTGGGCCTCGATCTGACTACGCCAGACAGGTGGCATAAGAGCAACAACAACAATAAAATAAATTCTATGGAGAAACGACGTCTAAAAACTAATAAATAAATAATATTTTTTTTTAATTTTTAAAACTCTTATGTATATAGTAACAATAACTTTATCATTATTTTTTTAATTATTTATTATTAAAATGAAATTTATTTTGATAGAATTCGATTTTTTATGAAGGTCAAATTGACCCTTAACGTCTGTTTTTCGTAAGGCCAAATTTCGGTTGTTTCAGTGTTAACTGTTGCTTTGAATGTACATGTAAAATCAACAAATAGTTTCTTTTTTCATATATAAAATTATTTAAACAATGTTTTGCCATTACTTTAAAGGAACATTACCTTTAAATGAACAATAAATACGATATTATAATAGAAATACAATTGTATGCAACTTAGAGCTGGTAAAAATAATTTATAATTAATCATTTCTGCTTAGATTTGTTTCACGAGGTAACTTTACATTAATCAACCTTTTATTTCAAAGCAGTGTTGTTGACATTTAAATAATTTCACAGGAAACTTAAAAAAAGCTATTGTTTTATTTTAAAGGTGTGAATTTATATCGAAGAGATTTATAAAACATTATTCTTTGCACAGTTAAAAGCATTTGATGTTTTTCTTTTATAAAATATAGATTTAATGGTGAAAAACTAAAGTGACAAAAAATACGAGGGAAATTTTTCATAAATATTTTAATAAAGAATGTGTTTCTAACCAGTTTCCTGAAACGATCATTTTTCTATCTTCTTATACTCTACGGCCTTTTCATCTTCTGTTATATTATTATTTGAATAGAAAGTTGTAAAAAAATTTCCTTTGTGTTATTTGTCACTCTGTATTTGTTTCTAACTCTTATCGTGCAATAATTTTATCAAATCGTTTAAAATATGGCAAAATGAAAAAAAAATCTATAATTTTTTTAAAAAAAATTGTGTGGGATTTTTATATTTCCTTGCAAAAATAATTTACTCTTTTTAAAAGGAGAAGACATATGAAAAACAAAATAACAATTCGAGGTAATTTTTTTATTTTCTTTGTATTAAAAAACATAATATACATGTATGCCACTTTAACTGCTTTTCTGAAGCATATTTTTTTTATTCGCATTTTCTCCTCCCACCCTTTTATTTATATTTGAAAAGAAAAATAACGAAAACTCAACTCCATCATCAGTCATCCCATCTGCATGATTCAAAAGGGTTACAAAAACATTTTCACCGAGTTGTCATTCTTTATATTTTACTATTATAAATGATATAAAGTCAGTGACATTCTCTACATTAATGTAAAAGAGGGAATATAAAAAAACTGACCTAAAAAAGTGTGTTTAATTCTCTTTGTGTCGTTGAAATCACAATCCTAAATGTTCAGTGGGGAGTTAAGATTCAGCAATGGAAATGAAAACTGGTCTTTGTTCTCCCGAATACAATGTCGTATGATAAATGGTTTGATGCGTAAGCTATATATATTCACTTTGAAAGATCACATGGAAGGAAATGATAACAAAGGGTAACTATGAATGCCAATTTATGAAGGAAATATTATGGTTTCCATCATTCAAGATTGATGCTAAGAATTAAAAAAAAACTTTTCAATTAAAAGGATAAAGTTTTGGTTATTCTATTCTTAATGTTTAATGATATAAATTCTGGGTTTTTCTTATATCTCTTAACTTTTAGCATGCAAACTAGGGCTGATAGGAAAATGTTATACGCTATGGCAACAGTTCTTAATATGTGGTCCGCGGACCCCTGGGGGTTCGCAGTACTTTTTTAAGGGGTCCGTGAAACATTTCATGTAACGTTGAGGTTTCCCTCTTTTACTGACTCTGAAAGGCCTCGTATAAAAAAATTGAAAGATGTGCCATACTAGACGATCGCTAAACACAGTACCCAATAAAGAATCTCTACTAGAACTTGTGTTTTGATCAAGAATAGTAAGCTGAGAAAGGTAATGTTTTTTTTTCAAACTCCTAGGGTCTACGATGACACTCTGAAGCATAAAAGGAAGCTGCGCAGCCAACCGCTGCCTTATAGTTTATAAATCAAGGGAAAATTAAATTTAAATATATAATTTTTATTTTATGGGCAGCCCAACGGAAAATAAAGTTTAAGTATTGGAATGTCTTTACTGTAAAAATTTAAAGTAATTTTTTTTAAAATGTGAAGCAAGCATTTTTGTGCTTTTTAACATTTATTACGATGAGAAGACACATACTAAATATTTACTTTAAAAAACCACTCAGGTACATTTTTAACAACTTCTTCAGTATTTAATAAAAAAAAACTACTTTCGCGAGAGAAATTATAAAGCACGATAAAGTTGAAGACGAAAAAAGCTTATGCTTACATAGGACTGAATCGGCGGGAAAAAATAGCTGTGTTCTGAAATGCTGAAATGTACACATTGTATTACTAACTAATCAGTAAATCAGTAATTCCACGTTTAATTACTTGACTGGGAAGAAGAATATATCTCGCTATCTATATCTATGTCTACACACACACACTCACACACACACACATATATATATATATATGTGTGTGTGTTATATAATTAATTTGTGTCCGAAATCATGTAAAGTAAATATATATATAAAATCTCAATTTTTTTTCAAAAATTAATCCCTTTTCACAATATAAAATCTTGAAATTTTTTCTTAAAATTTTTCTCCCTGTTCTTCAAATATCACATCTTTCCCACATAGGTAAGTTCCAGTTAATACTATTTCCCTCTATAAAGCAGAAGTCCTCCCTAATGTCCACTGTTAATATATACCTGATACTATCATGTATAACACGGACTTAAGAATATTACATCTACGTTACATCAAAAATTCTCGAAATTTAATCTAAATGTATCTTTTAAAGACTTTCATAAGCAAAACAAATTAACTAATAGTTTATTTTAACTTTTTGCTTTCATAATTCTTAAAATAAATTTTAACTGATTATTATATCTGTGGTGACCTGTAGCCACCCCTTACATTAATACCTTTCTGCCTATCTGAAAACCCGGCTAGATGTGTTGAAGGAACTAAATGATCTAAGGACATTATTCCAATTCAAACTGATTTATTGATTCTTATCAATATTTAATAACAGACACAACACAATTCTAATTAAGGTATATAAACGAGAGTAGAGTGCAAAGGCGAGATATATACAAGCGGGGAAAATATTACCGAATTTCAACTGAATCTAAGACAGCTTAAACTCGCACATTTACAACTACGCCTCACACTAATAATCAGAAGTTACCCTATCAAAATAACAAAACCTGATGTTTTCATGCTGCCGATCCTTCACGGAGAATTTCAGGCACTCAAATTAGCTGGATGAATTGACGAAGACTCCACGCTCCGTAATAGTTAATTCTACTGCTTTTCAATCTTCTAATCCGCTTCTCTTGGTGCATATCAAAACGTTTCAACCTCGCTTAACTTGTCAACAACTACGCGCGCGTGTCGACCTCTCACTCTCTTCACTTTACTTTAATTAACTTGACTTCTCCCTTCCTCTTATTTAGCTCCTTTCAACTCGCGAAAACCGAATTTATATAGTATTCCTTATTTACATAAATCACGTTTGGCTTCTCGATGAAGGTTGGTTGAAATAAATAATTTGATTTAAAGAGAAAAAGAAGGGATTAGTGAAAACCCGTATAGATGCGCCACATATTGATACTAACCTTTGTAATGTAGGACTATTTCTACTTCCCTCTAATCTCCCTTGTCTACTCTCGGACCCGGCTAGATGTGTGGGGAGTATTGAATAATCAGTTGATATGATTCACTCCAATTATTTTATTATCACAAAATATCAATCAAGCACAATAATAATCCAATTAAGATTGCTGATTAATACTAAGATTGGGAAGATGAGACTAGTTAGCCCGGGGATAATAGTTACGGACCCTCAACTAATTTTTACGATAACCTACACAAGCTCAATTTCAACTCCGTCGCGCACTAACAAGTTATTCTCTAATTTCTATTTTAAGAATGCTCACAATACCTGTAATCTTGTGAAACAGCGGTCTTACAGTTGAGGCCTTAAACACTAATACTTGACGGGATCAAATCCGATCCGATTGATCCTCACTGGGAAACGTTCAATACGGACTTTTATAACTTAGATCCGCACTGCAATAACTCACGATCCTCCACTCAGTAACTCTCAAAACTTGCGAATACAGAATTTATGTTATAAACTTAATTTGCATAATCACGTTTTCTTACCTTCGGTGAAAGTTGGTTGAGAAAAATATTTCTCTGAAAGAGCCCCCGAGGTGTTAGTATGAGCCGCGTATAGATCCGTCACAACTTTTCAATTTCTTTTTCTAATAATCCTAATTTTAGATTTCGCATTATTTTTATATCTTATTAGTGATTTATTGTGAAAATTTATACCTGAACTTCTCCTCACTTCTATAAATAACTTGTTTTTCTACATTTTTTATTGTTTTGAATGAGAGGTAGTAAAAAAGAGGGAGATCTAATTTATTGGCAATTGTAAATTTAATTTGCTCCCAGTACATTCGGTCATGATTTGATTCTTTGAGAAGTTCCAGGAACTTCGATTTCTTTCAGATAGGTTCGAATTCCAAGCACTAAGCTTATTAAAAAAAGCAATCGAAGTGAGTATATGATAAGATAGAGGTTGAGATATCAAAAAAGTAAAACTCAAAAGAATTTTTTTTTTTGCCATGTAGAAAGGAAAAATCACCCAGTAATCCGGAAAGAAAAAAATGAGTCTGAATCAATCTCTCCCAAATTAATTGAAAAGTACGACTTTTTTTTCTAGAAAAAAAGTCAATTTTTTAGTTTAATAAAAATACATACATGATTGCATTCCTAATGAATTAGTAAATAGGATAACATTCATAATGAATTACTAATTATAACATTAATAATGATTACTAATTATAGCATTCATAATGGTTTATTAATTATAACATTCAAATAAATTGAATTAAATTATTCGAAATATTATATTCATATAATGCATTATTACCAACACTAAAATCCGCTAAGAGTGGGCTTTGTGAAAATCAACTCCTATTAGGGTAACGGATAAAAGGGGGCGTTATAGATAAGTGAAAAACCCCTCTTTTGAACTTTTACACTTACATACTTGAAATTTGGTAAGCATGTTTCTGTTGTTGAATAGAGATCCACTAAAAACGGGTTTCATGGAAATCAATATGCTGGGCAGGGGTGCCGAACTCGCGGCCCGCGGGATGCATGCAGCCCATAATTAACATTTTGGCAGCCAGTCCAGTATATCGGCGCACAATAATAAATGATAAAACATCAGAATTTCTCGCGAAATAGGAAGGATAGTAGCAGAAAAGAGATGTCAAGCGTCAGAACGTAAACATTACATTTTTATGTGACTTTATTTATGTCTATTTTATGTATTATTAGAAATAAACTTACATTTTATGACTATTGCTTTTTTTTGCAGTCCACTTGAAGTGAAATCTTGTTTATTCGGCCCAAATTATCCTTTAAGTTTGACACCCTTGTTGTAGAGGATTACGGAGGTGTAATAAATAAATATACTTCCACATATTTAAAAAATAATTTATGAAATATATTAAAGTATAGCAAAAGCTTAAAATTAAGACTGAAATATCAGTAAATTTTAAGAATTACATATATTCATACATAGGGATTGCAATACTGGTATACTGGAATACCGAAATCTGTGCCATTTGTACAATTTTGTAATACCGATACACCGTTTTTTCTATATTTACCAGAAATTATTTTAATTGTCACCACTATATGTTCAGGGATCGCCAACAGAGCAAAACAGTAAACGTTTTTGTTTTATGTCTCCCTAACGGACGAATTAATTAGACGGTGAATATAAAGTTGCATCGTACAATCAAGAGAAGTGATAAAATATGTGAATCTCTCAAAGAGGCGGGTCAAAAATATCCTATTACAGCTCAGAGCATCTGTGAAAAGAAGGTTGTAGTTGTGAAGAAAGTGCATAATATTTAGATAATTTTTTAATTGATGAGTTTGCTATTCACATCGGATTTGCCTATCATTCTTTAGGGTTCAAAATATTTTTCAGATTCATTATACATATATGCATAAATAATAGCTCATAATAACGAATAAGAATAACTTTAATGAACATACAAAATCAATTGGTAATACTTCGGTTTGATTTCATTATTTACATGATGAAAAGAATATGGTGGCACGATGTAAAAAACGTTCAAGGTTATTAAAGTGAATGGATGAAGTACAAGCGGACTCCATGCACATCAAAAAAGAAACATTATACAATCTAATTGCTATGGAAATACAAATTTAAATTCAGTTTCTAAGCCTAAGCCGTCAGGGATTTTAGTTTAGTTTCAGAAAAAAGATAATTTGTATGGAATTATAGGTAAAACGACAGAGAGAAATTAGATGGTTTGCCATTTCGAGTGTTTTGCACTTCTACTGAATTAAGAAAATCACTATCTACCAGAGTTTTAGAGATCTACCAACATCGAGTACTAATAAAAGAAAATAACTATAGTAATGGTTAAACTATAGTAATAGTTCTCGCAATTCTTTGAAACACGAGCTAATACAATTAAAAGTAAATGGTGAAAAATTTAATTTTACATTTGATGAATGAATAGTTTTTGAAGAAATGAACGCTATTTAAATATAAATATTCTCAAAAGCAATTTGGGAATATAGGACTTACACATGTTTTGGAAAGTATGCCTGCCGAAAAATGTGTGGAAGTTATTAAATCTAAATTAGCGAAAAATGGGTTATTCCTGAAAGAAGATATTGTATCCATAACGACTGAACGACTATTGTATCCATAACTCGTAATTTTTGCACAAAATTACGTTTCAGACTTAATGATATTACAATTTTGATGCATTATCGTTGTTAAGATCACATTTTAAATATTTGAAAGAGTATCATATACTGAATAGTGATATTTACACTGTGTTGAGATTTAAATAAATAAGATGTTTCTTTACTTTTTGCGGGTTTTTTTATATGCTGTTATAATTTATGTTACAAATCATTTTTTGTGATATTTACACTCTTTAATAAAATTGGAAAATAAAATAAAGAATTACCTATGTTTTCTTTCTATTTCTAAAATTTCTCCTTCCTTTAATAATATCAAAAATGCCAAATCATGGTATTGAACTTTTGGTCCGATATTGCAATCCCTAGTCATAATATATTATGAACTTTTCCCCATTTTGTGAGTAATGGTTAGTAATGTAAAAACCTAAAAAATACTGAGATTGGATACAAGTTCAAAAAACACATACACTCTTTTTCATAAAATATTTAAAAATTCATTACACTCTCATCAAATTCCTAGACAAAAATATAATTCAAATTTTTTGAAATGATAGGTATATTACTTGTATTTTTCTGAAAATAACATATTTTCTCTATTCTGGTAATACCTTAAGTATAAAAAAAAACGAGGGAATCGAATAAAATTGCATCGTAATTTCGAAGAAGAAATCTTTGTTCACTTTGATGATTCTTTTTATTTAATATACCATATACGTAGAACTTTAAATTCCAAAACATCAAAAAAGTACCAGGGTATTTCAAAAGAACTTATTCTGCATAAATAAGTTGTTCGAGTGAATTTAGCGTTACATTCAAACTTAGTCAGTTCTTGTGCATTGTTTTGCAATCTTCCGATCAAAATAAGGTATTCATAAAGAAATATCTTTAATATATTTTTCTTTTTTTTTTCTAATATTATTTGGCAAGCATGTTTCTGTTGTTGAATAGAGTTTCGCTAAATACGGGTTTCTCTCATGGAAATCAATATTCTGGGCAGGGGTGCCGAACTCGCGGCTCGTAATTAACATTTTGGCAGCCAGGCCAGTATATCGATGCACAATAATAAATGATAAAACCTCAGAATTTCTCGCGAAATAGGAAGGATAGTAGCAGAAAAAAAATGTCAAGCGTCAGAACGTAAACATTACATTTTTATGTGACTTTATTTATGTCTATTCTATGTACTATTCGAAATTAACTTACATTTTAAGACTATTGATTTTTTTTTGCAGTCCACTTGAAGGGAAATCTTGTTTATTCGGCCCAAATACCTTTAAGTTTGACACCCTTGTTGTAGAGGATTACGGGGTGTAATAAAATAAATATACTTCCACATATTTAAAAAATAATTTATGAACTATATTAAAGTATAGCAAAAGCTTAAAATTAAGACTGAAATATCAGTAAATTTTAAGAATTACATATATTCATACATAGGGATCGCAATACTAGTTTACTGGAATACTGAAATCTGTGCCATTTGTACAATTTAGTAATACCGATACACCGTTTTTTCTATATTTACCAGAAATTATTTTAATTGTCACCACTATATGTTCAGGATCGCCAACAGAGCAAAACAATAAACGTTTTTGTTTAATGTCTCCCTAACGGACGAATTAATTAGACTGTGAATATAATATAAAGTTGCATCGTACAATCAAGAGAAGTGATAAAATATGTGAATCTCTCAAAGAGGCGGGTCAAAAATATCCTATTACAGCTCAGAGCATCTGTGAAAAGAAGGTTGTAGTTGTGAAGAAAGTGCATAATATTTAGATAATTTTTTAATCGATGAGTTTGCTATTCACATCGGATTTGCCTATCATTCTTTAGGGTTCAAAATATTTTTCAGATTCATTATACATATATGCATAAATAATAGCTCATAATAACGAATAAGAATAACTTTAATGAACATACAAAATCAATTGGTAATACTTCGGTTTGATTTGATTATTTACATGATGAAAAGAATATGATGGTACGATGTAAAAAACGCTCAAGGTTATTAAAGTGAATGGATGAAGTACAAGCGGACTCCATGCACATCAAAAAAGAAACATTATACAATCTAATTGCTATGGAAATACAAATTTAAATTCAGTTTCTAAGCCTAAGCCGTCAGGGATTTTAGTTTAGTTTCAGAGAAAAGATAATTTGTATAGAATTATAGGTAAAACGACAGAGAAAATTAGATGGTTTGCCATTTCGAGTGTTTTTCACTTCTACTGAATTAAGAAAATCACTATCTACCAAAGTTTTAGAGATCTACAACATCGAGCACTAATAAAAGAAAATAACTATAGTAATGGTTTAACTATAGTAATAGTTCTCGCAATTTTTTGAAACACGAGCTAATACAATTAAAAGTAAATGGTGAAAAATTTAATTTTACATTTGATGAATGAATAGTTTTTGAAGAAATGAACGCTATTTAAATATAAATATTCTCAAAAGCAATTTGGGAATTTAGGACTTACACATGTTTTGGAAAGTATGCCTGCCGAAAAATGTGTGGAAGTTAGTAAATCTAAATTAGCGAAAAATGGGTTATTCCTGAAAGAAGATATTGTATCCATAACGACTGAGGGAGTTGATAATTTTAGCAAAAAATTACGTTTCAGACTTAATGAGATTACAATTTTGATGCATTATCGTTGTTAAGATCACATTTTAAATATTTGAAAGAGTAACATATACTGAATAGTGATATTTACACTGTGTTGAGATTTAAATAAATAAGATGTTTCTTTACTTTTTGTGGGGTTTTTTATATGCTGTTACAATTTATGTTACAAATCATTTTTTGTGATATTTACACTCTTTAATAAAATTGGAAAATAAAATAAAGAATTACCTATGTTTTCTTTCTATTTCTAAAATTTCTCCTTCCTTTAATAATATCAAAAATGCCAAATCATGGTATTGAACTTTTGGTCCGATATTGCGATCCCTAGTCATAAAATATTATGAAATTTTCCCCATTTTGTGAGTAATGGTTAGTAATGTAAAAATCTAAAAAATACTGAGACTGGATACAAGTTCAAAAAACACATACACTCTTTTTCATGAAATATTTAAAAATTCATTACACTCTCATCAAATTCATAGACAAAAATATAATTCAAAATTTTTGAAATGATAGGTATATTACTTGTATTTTTCTGAAAATAACATATTTTCTCTATTCTGGTAATACCTTAAGTATAAAAAAAAACGAAGGAATCGAATAAAATTGCATCGTAATTTCGAAGAAGAAATCTTTGTTCACTTTGATGATTTTTTTATTTAATATACATATACGTAGAACTTTCAATTCCAAAACATCAAAAAAGTACCAGGGTATTTCAAAAGAACTTATTCTGCATAAATAAGTTGTTCGAGTGAATTTAGCGTTACATTCAAACTTAGTCAGTTCTTGTGCATTGTTTTGCAATCTTCCGATCAAAATAAGGTATTCATAAAAGAAATATCTTTAATATATTTTTCTTTTTTTTTCTAATATTATTTTTCCTTCTTGTAGAAAAAAAAAATTTACGAGAAAAAACAATAAACTATTTTCTATTAAGTTTAACTAATGCATTAAAAACTATAGACTGTTTAATAACTCTAACACATTTTTAATATATATATATATATATATATCTTGTTCTTAAAGATTGGGGAAAATAAAAGAAATAAATATCTTATTAAAGGTTTTTATCAAAAATACCCAATAATTTTATTAACAAATACGTGTGTAAAGATATTCTAAATTGTAAGGATTAAATTCTTTAGAAAAGGTTAATATTTTATTATTATACATTTTATCATAAATATTAATTTTTCCTAGTTTGTTGTACTTATAGTTACCCACATTTTAAAATTACAGTTAAAGTTCATTATTTCATTAGTTTTAATTTAAACCTTTAGTAATATTTATAGACAAATATTAAATATATTTCTAAAGTTTCTCAAGTAAAATTAGTTTTTATCCTTAACACACGTACAACATAATTATTTCAGTACTAATAATTTTATACCTATTCTAAGTGCTGCAATTCAGCCAATAATACTCTGTTTTTGAATATTCTGCTTTAGGTTCAAAATCTGGCAAAAACATGTTTCCTGTTCACAGATTCAATGCAAGATATGCAATTTGAATGCAGTTTTAGGTAGGTTACCTTTTTCTGGTAAGGGATTTAGAAATTATATCCATTATTTTCACAATAGAATGTCACTCACTATTGAAAAACTGAAAGGGGAAAGGTTGGCTATCCTCAAAATTGATTAAACCTTCCCTTTGAAATAAATTGATTTTATATATATAAGCTATCCTATATGGTGTCAGGAATGTTTACGATTTTGTAGCATCCAATGATTTTAAAAATGTACCTATATTTTTTTTAAAGTTTTTCTTAAGAACTTAAGTTGGCATGTATCTCCCATTAATTGAGTAAGTAACAAATGTTAAGTATCCAGCGATGCTCTGGGGGAGGGGGTCAAAACCTATCAGAGGAATTAAAGCAAATCCTTTCCCAGAAAATTGTGATAGAGAATCGCTACACACTTACTCACACTTGCATGCCACATACACTTGCACACAGGTACACGTTAAATATACAGGTATAGGACAAAATAATAGGAATACTCATTTAAAAATGAGTCGTTCTTTAAACGTACCCACCTACAGAATCCTGTTTTTAAGGAAACCTATTCAACGGATTTGATGCTGTTAGAACATTAATTGCAAAGTAGCTATTCTAAGCCGTTAGTGTCGGCGTGTGTAATGCTATGAAGAGACTGCAGTAGTGCCAAACTACCTAAACTGGAAACAACCGCAATGAAAACAAATCATGTGGTCTGATGATCCCTATTTACATTACTCCATACCACCAGACGTTGTTCGTCTGGTGAAAATCAGGCAGAAGCATTTCCTGTTGACTGCCTGGTTCCAACCGTGAAATATGGAATAGGTTCTGTGATGGTGTGCAGCGATATACCTTCTCAAATTGGGACCTATCGTTGACTTGTGCGGGATGATTACCGACAGCCATAATCGAAGCATTCTCACTGATCCTCTTTAATCTATGCTTCAGACTCTCTTTCTGAGAGAACGTCCTGTGTTCCAAGATGACAACGCCCCTGTTCAGGAGTCTCACTGTGTTCCAATATGGTTTCATTACCATGATGATGAAATGAAATATCTAATGTGGTGACCCCAGTCAACTGATCCGAACATCATATTGATTGTGGGGCTTTTTTGGAGAACAAAGTCCATACTCGGTTTCCTTCTCCTCACATTCTATCTGCTATGATGGCCCTGTCGAGGAATGGGTGTGAATTCAAATGAACTTTGTTGAAGATCTTTATTTTTTTTCAATCCCACTTCGAATGCAACCTGCCATTCAGGCCAAAAGCGGCCTAATCCCTTACTATTTTTTTTCTTTTTTTCACAGATGTTCCTATTATTTTTTCCTATATCTGTAAATCCTTTGCTATACATAAAATGTATGAAACTATTCTTTCACAATATTCGATTGTTTTTAAGAAATTTGATAAAAAAAACATCAGTAACAACAAGCATTATAGCAGAATTTTTATAAAAGCCTATCTCTTCGAGAAAAATGTTTCATTATTTCTAAATAAATCAAACCATTAATAAAAGGCACATTTTTAACATCACTGCAATTCCTTCGTCTAAATATTTATTTATTGATTTCCTTTAATTATTATATAAAAGTACCCAATCAACTAGTTTTAACAACTGTTCCTGTATTTTAGCCTGAGAAAGATGCATTTCAAATAATTGAAGACATTTTGATTGACAAAACGTTTGTACCATTTAAAAAACGAGCTAAAAAAAGGGTAACTCGCATGGGTAGATGCTTACTCTCCGAGAATAACAAAAAAAAAGCTATCCCAGCTTCCATGCAGGATGAGTAGACCATGAAATTTTATGTGACTGCACTATAAATAATTCAACCTACAACCTTGAGGCACTGATTCTTGCACCGATCGTCAGAACTTTCAGAACTTGGAAGAATTTAGCAAATTACTCTAAAAAGTTTGATTTTTTTTATTCCCCTGTAAAAATATAGACAATCAAGTAAATAACATTTTAGTTATAAATCTTCCATTGAGTTATAAAATATAATTACGAATAGTTCGGACCTCAGTTCCAAGAAAAAACAGCTGCCAACATTCATTGTGATCCATAAATTTAATTTCCAACATTCCTAATTTCAAAAACATTCGAGAAAAAAATGTTTACCAGCAGTAATAAATAAAAAACATTCATTTAGTATAGCTTTTCTCAAACAGTGATTCCGCACCCTAGGGGGCGGAATAACCCTACGTGGGGGCTGCAAGCATATCAAAAAGTCAAAAATAAAAAATATATTTAAAAAAAAATTATTAATTTACTGAAAGAGCAAGCGAAATATACATTCTGATGCGTAAAAAAATACACAATTACACTCATAAAATATACTTATAAAAGTATCAGCACTGTACAATGTATTTGATAAGTAATCACTGCTATGTTTAAAACACACAATTTTAATAACTGCTTGTGACTTCCATAAACTTGTCGTGTACGAAATTTAATACTTATCTTGGTAGTTTGTACGGTTTCTAATCAAAGTCCCTACTTAGCTTTAGCTTCAAAGTATATCATTATTGCATTAAATACATTGTTATAATATGGAAGTAGAGCGAGATGAAAAGTTTGATTGAAATTTGGTTTGCAAATGTAGAAAGTTTGTGAAGCACTGATTTAGTATGTTTTATGTTTTATATTTCTTGTTTTCAAAATTATAGGTCACACAAAGTAATTAATCTTATAACAAACTATTTGTTTTATATTTTTAATTTAAAAAAAACTGTTCTACTGAATTTAAAAAGTTAAATAAAATCTGACCTTAAACCAATTATTGTTATGGTACATGGATTCCTTAAAAATTCTTCTTTATTTCAATTAATTGTCTTTTTAATGCTGGAGAAATAACTTTAATTACAGAAACATATTAACCTTTAGAGAAATTATTTCACCAAATAATTTAAAATAACAAAAGAGCAAAAAATATTAGTTTAAATGAATCCAAGATTTTTTTTTAAAGTTATGTTTAAAAAAAATTAAAGAACTGAAATTGAAATGCAATTTGGTTGATAAAACCTTTAAAAATAAAATGAAACATAGTTCCGACAATATTTTTTTCCTTAAGACAAACAAAATTGCATTTTATAAAAATCTTGATTCTTT
Source organism: Trichonephila clavata (assembly GCA_019973975.1). NCBI lineage: Eukaryota > Metazoa > Arthropoda > Arachnida > Araneae > Nephilidae > Trichonephila > Trichonephila clavata. The sequence continues at coordinate 20,484 of BMAO01039023.1, read as the reverse complement.
TTATAAATTTTATAATTTTTTTGTGTGTGATTGTATCTTTTATGTGATATTATCATTAAATTAATAATGACTTTCTTCTTTTTTTTTTTACTTTAAAGTGAGTAATATTTTTTGGGATAGTTACAATCAACTCTTATTATTATTCGCTGAAAATCAAATGTTCTGTCGTTATTTATAGATTTTACAAAATTAATTGCGTGCTTAAAAATATTTAGATTCATATTGCATGCACATTAAAACAAAATCATTTAATATTTAGTTTAGAATAAGCATATTTTTCAAGATTTGTTTTCCCTTAATTTAAATTAGAAGAAAATTTTAATGGTTGTAATGAAAGGAAATAAAATACCAGATTAGGCTATTAAATAACGAGACTGACGCTACTACAGAAAAAGTAAGCATGTTACAAACGCCAGCAACCGACCACTACATACAGTCGCGGAATCTTCTTTTTCGAATGCAGTGTCTCTCATTCCCGTAAAAAAATTCGTTTAGCCGTTGTATTCCTCTTAAAGTTATTTTTCTACTTCACCGGGAAAACCATAGGTGAAACAAAAGAGCAACGAATTATTGTGATATTTCACATGAAACTTGGAAACACCACTACTGAGACTTATAATTTAATGAAAGCAGTGTTTGTGTGGCAATGAAGTTTCACAGCGTGTATGTGCTTTTGAGTGTTTTAAGCGTTTTCAAAATGGCCCTGAAGTCTTTGAACATTATTCATGCCCGGATCATCCTACCACGTCAAACACGGATGACAATTTCGAAAAAAATCATTTATCCTGTACGATATGATAGTCGGTTAAGTATTCATGCGATTGCTTAGAATGTAGGAATTGATAAAGAATCCGAACAGAAAATTTTACATAATAATTTTGTCCTGGATGAAGTGTGTGCGAAAATAATAACTATTCAATTCTCAATTTCGAACAACAAAAAGCTCTCAAAAATGTTTGCACTGACATTTTTAATGCTATTGAAAGTGACACAAACTAATTGAAAAGGATCGGGGTTTTTTAATTATGATCCTGAAACAAAAAGTCAATCCATACACTGTAGGAGCCCATCTTCATCGAAAGTAAAAAAAAATCTTGAATGAGAAAACCAAAAATCAAAACAATGATTATTTTTTCCGGTATTATTGGGACTGAGTACCACCACTGGTTTCCTGAAGGACAAGCAATTAATTAAAATTCCAAACTTTCACGTTCTTGCTGAACTCTGAGAAAGAATAATGAAGAAACGATTTAAATTGTGGAAGGAATAAATCATAGGCTCTCCACCAAGACAATGCACCGGTTTACTCCGCATTGTCTGTCAAGAGGGTTTTGACCATGTACAACTTCCCAGTGTTAAACTATCCGTTTTATTTTCCGGATCTTGCTCCATTCGACTTTTATCTGTTCTCTAAAGTGAAATCTGCATTAAAAGGAATAATTTTTGTGTCATTTGAAGCTGTGAAAAAGAAAGCGGTACGCATTCTTTAGTAGCAGACACAAGACTCCCGGCACACTATTTCAAACAATAGAAGATACGCACGGAGTGTTGTAGGGATAGGGAAGAGGTGTATATTAAAGGGGATAAATAAGTAAATATGTATGGAAACAAAATAAAAAATGTTTTATAGCACCAGTCTCGTTATATTTAATAACCATATCTCCTATAGTTGAGATTACAAAAGAATAAAAATAGTGTTGAGCAAATTTTAAAAAAAAATATTGTTAAAATCTCTAAGAATAAAATAAATTAAGTATCATGTTTTACGTTAAACAATATATGACTAGAAATAATTATATAAAATAGCGAATAGAGATAATAATATAACTAATAATTCAAGACTTGATTTCTTATTATTTCCTTATTACTTCTAATTCGAACAACAGAAAAATGCATCGAAAAACATTCATTAAGAGTCATTGCCTGACAGTTTTTAACTAAAATCTTAAATTATATAAAATAAAATACTCTTATTATTGATTTTTTTTGAACGAGTATTAAAAAGAGGAAAAGGGAGGTTTTTTTAAACTGCGATTTTTACAAATAAATTTCGACATAAAAAAAACAACAAGGCAACACATTCACATAAAATTGATTTAAAGATCTAAATATTATTTCTGTATATATGTAACTAAGTTATAATTTTGCTTAATTTTTGAAAGTGGATTTTCCATAAAGTATAATGAAATCATGTAAGAGTTGTAATTTTTTTTTATAAACACAAAAAGCAAAATAATGTACAGGTTATAAGTTTTAAAGTTCTATTTAAAATAATAATAATATATATTTGATATTAATCTATATAAAAATAACGTTTTACTGAGAAAGAAGTATCTAGTAAAAAAATTTCGAAAGAGGATAATGAGAGACATATGTTAACAAAAGCACGAAAATTATATTTATATTTGAAAACAACTAAATTTAACACTGATTTTTCAAAACATTTTTCGGTCTGAATTTTGATGGGGCACTCAGGTTTTCAAAAGAAATTTTGGAATTTCTATATAGTTTTCCGTACTCATATATATTCAAAACAGACTATTCCCATAGGGAAAACTGAGTATTTCTTCTAAAAAGAAACTCATTCAAATGAGATCTTTGAACCCATGAATTTTCGAATAAGCATCTTTTCCTCTTTTTGTTAATTCTGTTGTGTAGTTCTTGAATAAAAGCAACATTTGAAAATAATTTTTTTTTAAAAAATAAAATAGTCTTCCTTTTATATTTGTTTGTTTCGTGCATGTATTTTTATATATCGGGATTTTGAAGATTTAAAAATTCTTCAATACAGTTTTTCTTCATCTCAATTTGTGTTGTGTGTCTATAAAAAAATCAGATTTCTTTTCCAAAATTGCATTGAATCTTTTATAAAAACACATTTGGGGGAAAATATTTTGCATTCATTTATTTTATGTAGTAACGATAACTGAATTATATGAAACAGAAAACACGTTTCAGAGAATAGTGAAAAATAATTAATAAAATAGTGAAAACTAGTGTATGCCTTGGAATGCCAAGGAATACATTATTTTTAAATGTTGCCTTTAAGCTTCCAAAATGGAAACAGACAATGGTGGGCAGTATAATGTACATGTTTTGGGAGCTCGAGGCATGTAAATTATGTTAGCATTTGTTACTGTTTCTATAACATTTTATACGACACCTAGCGGTGGTTTTTAGAAATAATTTATGCTAGAAAAGTTTCATATTTTATTATTCTGTTGTCCAAATTTCATGAAGATTTAATAAATATTTTTGTTAGAAGATTATCGGAAACTATAAATTTAAATATACCATATGTTACAAACATACAAACACACACACACACATATATATATATATATCCTTGAAAAGATTTCACTTGATGGCAGACATTTTACTGACAAAATATTTAATATTTATTTTGCAATAGTTGAAAGATTGAGATTTCTTTGAATTTAAAAAAAAAAGTTTCCTCAGACGATATCTCTCCAGGACCACCGTAAATGTCTTCTTCCGGGATGTTACTGGAATGAAACCGTGTCTCTACCTCCCTCCAAATTAGTTAGAGTTGAGAATCACTTGGGGCATTGAACGACTCCCATCCGTAAAGGGGCCACGACTCCATTGATGAATTGTCACGTTTTTGTGCTCCTTACAACACTCTAAACTAGGGGTCGGTAACCCATGGCACGCGTGCCACATGTGGCACGTGGAGCAATTCTCTGTTGCACTCAACAGAGCTCTACGAATTTATCTATTTTTGAGTGGGTGGAAGTTGATAAATTTGTAATGGACCGTGTTTGACAAACATTTTCAGAATTATGAAATTTACGAAATTAAGAAGAAACCTACAAGATAAATCTACAACTACTTTGTAAAATTTTTGAATGTAATTGCTGCGGAGATTTAACTGTACGAAGAGAGGAAATTGCATGTAGTCTGCTTTCGTTTTAGGTTCTACATATCTAAGTACAAATTCTTTCCTCATATAAAAAAATATTTCGAGTCCGCAAAGAAGTTGCTAATAGCTGAATGCTCAGAATCGTATCAAACTGAAAGTCTAAATTATACCCCTGATTTTGAAATATTAAGTAGAGTGGTACAAGAACTAGATTCACATTAAATATTTTTATTTTTTCATTTAAATATTATGAGAGGGAATACTTAATGTTTATGTGGTTTACTTGTATTTTATTAAATGTTTAAAATACATAATACATGTACAACTTTAATTTCATTTATTTATGTTGAAGAAACAGTTATATTTTATACCGTTTATTTTTATGAAAAGAAACATCTTTAAATGATGTAAAATTAATATGTAAAAATATTGATAAATCTACATTATTGACCTCTATTCTGTAACTCTGCACACATTATCACTGGAATTAAATTGTTTAAAAAATGTCCTATGTGGCACGCTGAATCATATTGGCAGATTGGTTTGGCACGACACAGTTAAAAGGTTGCTGACCTCTGCTCTAAACACTACTGCCAATGGCCAACTTTCAAAGGGATGCAGCGTTCGTAACCGTGGGCAAATAGGCCCACGCAAAGTGAAAGCGTCTGGCTGCAGTTAACTGCGACACTTGCCGAGCAATGGCACTTGCTGACTTGTATTGAGCTCTTTTCTCCTGCCGGACAAAATACCGTCATCCGCTGCAGTTGTTTTCCTGGCTTAGTTACCACCAACCTTTTTAACAGCTGTACTTATGATTTAGAAGCCTTTCCAAGCGCGCGAAACGACACTTTTGTTGATTGCGAACTCTTCAGCAGCACTTCAACCTATAAACCTTCTCCAGCTATCCAATCGTTTTTCCACGTGTGAAGTTGTCAAGGTCATTTTTTCTCGCCATACTTTAAATATTTTAAGAAAGAACTTACTTCCATCTACAGAGAACGTCTTTAATTGGCTCTCCGTTCTCACTTTTAAGGTTAGTCGGTACCCTTAAGGGTAATGTCGGTTACGTTTCAGCTGCGAGCAACACCAACCACACGAGTTTTGCGTACACTCACGTCACCTGTAACATTCTGTTTCTGAATTTTGAATACACATCATCCTTTCACTGTATTGCATGTTTATTGTACTGATCGCAAATACCCCCTTTTTTGCAATTACATGGTTGTTTGCTTATGGTATCCGACTACTTGCAAGAACTTTTCTTTTAAAAAAAAGGAGGTATGTGGAGTTTTTTGTGATTTTTAGATTTTTTTAGTACATTTTAAGAAAAATATGCAAAAGGTAAAAAGTAATTATTAATACTAAAATGTGTGTGGAGGGGTTAAAATTTATAAAAAATAACTTAAACGGGACTCATCCTGTACCAAAAGTTTATGAACAAATTTTCATTTTTTTAAATTCTGATGTATTGCTACGGTATTCATTTTTAAATGGCCTTCAGGACAAGAGATATTTTAATGTGTATAAAAACCAGAGCACACACTTCATCTTAGTTATATAAAATAGCTTAAAATATAGACAATGATTATAATAACATAAGGGACTGTAAATTTTGTAAAAAAACAGTGATTGAGATAAATCGGAAAGTTAAAACACTTGTACATTATACAGAACAAACACAAAAAATTTTAGTTAATTATTTTCAAAACTTTTTGAGCTGTCGCTGACCCTTTTTGAGCATTTTCTAAAAAAACATATTTCGAGTAAAACGCATTTTAAAGTATGACATATATCTTGCTTAAAGTAATGACATCTGATTTTACTAAAACTCTTATAGTTTTTGTTCTAATGAATGGAAAATAATAAACTTGGTATTTTTATAAATCTAATAAGATGGTATATTAAAAAATTGTAAAAAAGTTTGTCAACTATTGGCAAAATTCACAATTTTAGGCTAGTCGAATGCCTTAAAATTCACATTGTAGCTTAAGTTTTGCACGCCAGTGTAGAAAGACAACATTGGTATCCTTTAAATTGTTTATAAAAGCAGAAAAATATCAACCTAGATTTATTTTAATTGTATCATTTGAAACTTAACATGGGGATAAGGAAATTATGTGCTCACCACTAGATGAGGCCGGCAGAAAGAGAACTTAGATGTTATATTTCTTAGATGTGAATCTTCAACGTCTCTTTCCAAAAGTCTTAAAATCATCCAATTTATCGCAAAGACATGGGAAGCGAGGAAAATGTGTTTTGTTATGTTTCTCCTTCTGACTTAAAAGTTTTGAGAAATCCACAGAACATGTGACTGATTTGACAGTGTGAGCACGTGATTCCAAAATCTCGAAGGAAGTAAATATTTATGAACATAGTCCCCATTCTTACTTTTTTTAAAGTAAAATCTCTGTGTGTGTTTTTTGCATCAGTTGCATAATTTTCTCAAGATTATGCAAACATTTATTTAAAAATAAGAAGAGGAACAATTTCGGTGCGTTCTTATTTTTTTCTTTGTTTATCTAGCTGTCAAAAAGTTTTGTTTTGAGAATTATTCAGTAGCTTATTTTTATTTATTTATTTCTATTTTTTCTGTACTTGAGAATTTGAGGTCTCCAGATTTCACGAATCTGGATGACGTGTGCAGTACGATTAAACAAATTTTAGATGAAAAAGTTTACAAAAAATAGAATTGATGTGCGAAGTAAACTTTACATTTGAGTGGGAAGAAAAACAAGTTATAAGAATAATTTTCTGTCTTTATTTTCTTAGAGAGACTTGTAACTTAAAATACTATAATTATTTTTCTTATTTTGAAGATCAATAATTTCAGATTAAGTTTTTGGACAAACGCATTTTCTTGTGAAATATTAATTCTAATATAAACAGACATATCTAAATTGAGGTATATTATGTTTTGCAACTTTTAGACGCATTTTAAATGCTTTGCAATATTTAAAACGAAGTTCTTACTTAAATATGTACTTATATTCAAATTAAAGTATTAGAGGAGATTTTACGCATTTGCTTACGACATTTTTATTTTATTTCTAGAAGAAATCTAAAATATCTGAAAAATTTATTAATAATATTTTTAAAAATAAAGTCTAGAAATTAATGAATATTACATAAACTGAACATTTAAAACACATTAACACTACGTCTTACACATTAACACTACGATTCCCGCGATAATGCATTCAGAGTTAGAGAATAGAGGTTATATATAAGACAATTACAGTTCATATATTAACTTTGAATCATTCCAGGGTGTTTTTCTGCATAAAAATAAACGCCATAAAATATAAATATTTCTTCAACGAAAATATAAAAAAAACTTAAATTGCACATATATTACTTATTCTTAAACATATTTATTAAATTAAGAAATAAGCAACATAATATATAAGTACTTCCCGTCGTTAAAGTTAAATAAAAATGTTAATGTAAACCTAATGTGCATGCACCACTCTACTTTCATATCGCAAAATCTGGAGTATAATTTGTGACTTTGAATTTGACTCGATTCATTTAAATCGCTTTGGAGTAAAGGATTTTGCTTATTGCCCTCTGTGCAAACAAGGTAAAATGGATGGTGACCACTTCAAACACTGCTCTATTGTTTGAATATTTCTTTGTAGACAACTCTACGGAGGCAAATTTTAATTATTTTTATGCTTCGTCATCATTTTATTGGGCTGCACGTCGGCTAATGGATGAGATACCGAAGACGGACGTAGGATAAAAAAAATTTGAGTTGCAAATCTAAAGATATTAGTTATAAAAATGTCAAGTTTTGGGGTGAAAAAAATTGGATATAACTTTGTGCTTGTTAATAAACATTATTCTTAAAATTGTTCTACCAGAAATTATTTTACCAGACTCAACATTCACTTTTATAGATGTGTTCGCAAATTATTCACAATGTATTCGCAAAAACAATACATTGAAAAAATAAATGTACTTACATCTTGAAGAAAAATGTGACTAACATTTTTATCAAAATGAAAGTATAAAACCAAAACTAAATATAAAACGAGCAAATGGATGAATGCCCTTCTCGATACAAAAATCTTACACAAGAAAAGCATTAGAGAAATAAGCCCTGATACTTTCAGGAATGAAACAAAACGCATGACTCATACTGTTCTTACAACTGTTCCATTAGACCAGTCGAATCCAGCGAGATGAAATAATAATAGTTTCCTAATGCAAGTTCCATGTTTGTGTTAAACTATTGATAATAGCTTACTCTTTAGATATTAAGCTATTCTCGTTCCCAACAGTTGTGAAAGGTGAAAATAGAGAATCTTGATCATTTTTGAAGTATTTAATATGAACTCTTAAGATGTGTGTGTACAATATGATACAATTATAAGTGCAGGAAAATGCTCTTTTGTGTGTTTGTGAAGTAATCAGTGGTATGCAATTACCGTAAAATTGTGAATTTTGCCAAAAATTGACAAATAGTTTTTTATGAATTTGTTTTACAGACCATCTTATTAGTTTTTACGAATACCAAGCTTATTAGTTTCCGTTCACTAGAACAAAAAGTACAAGTGTTTTAGTAAATAAGATTCCATTTCTTTAAGCAAGATGTCATAATTTAAAACGAGTTTTACTCGAAATATGTGTGTGTGTTTTTTAAATACTTGAACAAGGGCAACAACTGCTCAAAACGTTTTGAAAAAAATTAACTGACATTTTTTGTGTACATTCTGTATAATAGTAGAGCTGCTTTAACCTTCATATTTATCAATCATTGCTTTACTACAAAATTTACAATCCCACTTTTTGTTAAGCAATTTCATATAATAACTAAGATAAAGTCATCTAGTTATTGTAATTGTTAAGCCATCGCTTATCTTAAAGGTATTTTCAAAAATGAATAGCAAAGCAACACATTAGAGTTAAAAAATTAAAAATTTGTTCATAAACTTTTGGTACAGAATGGGCCCCGATTATGCCATTTTTTTGTGAGTGTTTACCAATTTTTTATCATTTAAGTAATAATAATTTCTCTTTCTCTTCTTACTTTTAACACTTTTTTTAAAAATGTTCTTAACAAATCCAAAAATCCATTTCCATTTTTTAAAAAGAATTGTTGCAAGTGTAATTCGATAGCTTAAAAATAATAATGTGAAGAAATTGTTTCCTAGGAAAAAAAGATACAAATCAGTTAGTGGTATCCAATAATTCCTTCATTAAAAAAAAGGAATATATTGATATCATTGACAAATGTACATATAACGTGTTTATTCAAATCTAAGCCGCACTTTTTTTTTGCTGTGTTAATCCTACTAAAAATCGGTTGTGGCTTAGAATATAGAAGGCGAAAAGATTCGTTAGATGGGGAAAATTCAACATGATACTGACGAATAGAGCAATAACAGGTTATGTATGTATTTAAAAGTTTTTAAAGCTGGTTAAATAAATTAATTATTCACATCTTATTAGTTATCTTATTTTTTTCCCAATTTCATGAATATCGGATATCGATAAATCATTTTTCACCAGCTTTCATTTTTTTGAGAATTCGGGGCGCGGCTTAGAATCAATGGCGGCTTAGATCCAAAGAAATACGGTAATTTTTATTCTAATATTATGATTTCTAAAACTTCATTTACTTTTTTCTTATACAGTAAGAAAGATACTTTATTTTAAACACAATATATATTTAAAAATTTTCTCGTGGCACTTTTATACGAATGAAATATTTTGAAGATCTTTTAGTGGCATCCCAATATTTCTCGCTTGCAATAATTATTGAAGTTTCAAATATTGATCATATGTTTCATTGCTGTTATCTTAAGCAATTTCATTCAATGACTAAGATAAAATGCTCTAGCTTTCGTAAAAATTAAAATATCTCTTATCCTGAGAGTCCTTTCAAAAATTAATAACATAGCAACACATCAGAATTGAAAAATTTAAAGTTTGTTCATAAACTTTTGGTACAGAATGGGCCCCGTTTATGTTATTTTTTATAAATGTTTACCAATTTTTTTCCACATTTTAGTAATAATAATTTCTTTTTCTCTTCTTACTTTTAGCACTTTTTTCTTAAAATGTACCAAACAGATCTAAAAACGACAATAATTCCCATATCTCCATTTTTTTAAAAAAAAGTTGTCGAAAGTAGTTGGATTCCTTAACCCCGTGTCAGTGAAGCTATTTTTGTGAGCCCGCGATTGTCCACTATATTAATATCAGTATCAACAGTGGCCAAGCCACGGCCTGCTATGATTTTTTGTGTTGCAGTAAAATTCATCAAATTTTTAGAAACAAAATATAAGCCTTGAAACCATTAAAAATTACCATAAATCAGTTAAAAATTCATTATTTTAAGACTTTAACTTTAGGGGGAATATAGATATATCGGAAATGGTTTCTGCAATTAATAGTTTTAAATCAAAATTACAATTCTGGAAAGAAAATTTATCAAAAATGTTAACCGATCAATTTTTACGAATGAAAAAAAATCATAAATGAAAATTAGTTTGACCCAAAGTTATCTATTGGTCACCTTCAGAAACTTTTGGAATAATTCGAAAATAGGTCCCAGTAAGTTTCGATTATAAGCCAGTGGTTTCATTTTTTTTTTTTTTTTTTTTGTAAAACCATTCAATCCACAAATTTTTATTTCTGAAATTACAAATTCCATGGGGAAGATTATCCAGGAAAAAGAATCCTCAATTGAAGATGAGGTTTTAAATATTCAGACTGATATTGTATTAAAATTGTGCGGACTTAAAGAAATTATTTGGAAATTAGAGGATTATATATTATGTGCAATTCCAAAAATCGCATTAAATGCAACTATTTCGAATTTTTCTTGCCTTTTTAGAGTAGGATATTGTTTGTAATGCTTATGATTGCAATAAAACAAATAAATATTAAGAATCTTTCTAATTTTTTCGAACTGCTCCCACCAGCAATTTTTTGTGTATCAGACGTAACCAGATGAGAAATAAGGTTAAAAACCCGTGATTTAGCGATAGTAATCTGGGAGCCAGGGTATCTTCCTGTATACCATCGGTAGGTAAGTGTAATTCACCATGTGGCCGCACTATCCTCTTTGGTTAGTCTATCAAAGACGTAATTACCATTATTGCTAACATCCTGATGAGATCCATTGAGGAGCTGGACGCGGGTGGTCTGAGAGATCTTTCTCAATTTGAGCAGAATAGATATGCTGGTTTCATCGTTTGCGGAGGACCAGTAACTAAGATGTTGTATGCACTTTGGCTGTACAATTATATCTCTAGTTTCCCAAAATCACAATCATTAGACTTGATAGCATCAACTCTTACATTAGTAAAAATTCATATAATAACGTAATGGGTAAATGCATTATATACTGTTAATCTCATTATCCTGGCATTCAATATCATGTATTTCTCTTTATATATATGTACGAAAATTGTTTTATAACAAGATTAATAAACAGATAAATTACACATGTTTTTTCAACAGCAACTATTTTGATCATTAGTATGCACATTTTATAGTAAACACAATAAATTCTTAAAATCTTGTTAACTGAAATTATTTGATATGTTGTTGTTGTTGCTAATCCTCCAGGGTCTGACGAAGTCAGACAAGATCAATTAAATCGTTGACTCTCAAAAAGTCCAGCTCAAGAAAAGGATACGTGTAGATATATTTGCTTGTGAGATCCATACAACGCATTACGTGCTCCGGGGAAGCTGGTGATCTTGACACCTTACACAGATGGAGAAGATCTTCTTGTTCGCTGAGAATGAAAGGCACTTAATATTATTTGATATTCTATACTTTAAACTGTTAAACGGCTACCCATCCGGTATAGTGGTTAGTGACGCTGACTGCGGTCTAGTAGGGACTGGGTTCGAATCCCAGAGAAGGCAAAGATGTTTGTGTTGTAATATTTCCTTTGTGTGTTGTAAGCCGTCGTGTGGTGCACGGGGTTTCTAAACGTTTTCAATTAAAAAATAACTGTTAAACGAAGAATGAGTGTTTTTTGCATAAAAAGTGAATATTTTTGGATGTAAGAGTTATAATAATCTATTGCTGAGAGTTTCAAATATAGTCATAATTGTCTCTGGTAATAGTATTCTAATCATCATTAATATAACGAGAAAAGTGTCAAAGGGAATTATACAGTGTATTCCAGAATCCTGGGGATAAACTTTAAGGGCAGGTAGTGAACCCACTAATATTCACACTTGCATAGCAACTCATGGTCAAAAAATGTCTTTGTTCGGTGCTTCATGGCGTGGTTCACAAGATCATTTTTGGAAACACCTCCATTACCTCAGTCATTTGAGCTGGACCATCCGTATAGGAGTATGGGACGTTTTACAAACACCGAGCTGGCAGATATGCATCTAATATACGGATGGTAGAAGGAAATGTACAGGCAGCAGAATGATTGTATCAAGAAAGATTTTCTAGACCACCGAATGTTTGCTAATTTGCAACATAATTTCAATAAATATGGATCATTATGAGGTAATAGGCATAGTAAGAACAGGCCACGTGACTCAAACTCCCAACATTGTATTCGAACTACTTCAAACGGTATCCAAAACATATTTTTGCCATGCATGGAACAAAATGTGTTTGATAACGTGATCCGTTGGATTTCGATGCCTGCCCTTATTATGCCTATTACCTCTTAAAGATCCATATTTTCTCAAATTGTGTTTCAAATAAGCAAACATCCGGTGGTCCAGTGCATCTCTCTGTGGGTACCTTTTATGATGCAATCTTTCTGATGCTCGTGTATTTCCTTCTACCAATTTGTAAATCAGGTGCATACCTGTCAACTCGTAACACATTTATAAGTAACACACATAATGTTCGTCACAGCTTTGTATAATTTATTAAATATTATTAACTTATATCCTTCATTAAAATAATAAAAAAAATGCTCGCAAATTATTGCAAATAACTGTCTTAACTTTTTTGGGGAATTAAAAAAATAATATACCGTATTTTATAGGCCGCGCTATTTTTCCTGTGTTAATGCTACTGGAAATCAAATGTGGCTTAGAATCGAATACAAAACATTTGTTAGATGAATAGAGTTTCCATCTATTTCAAAAGGAAAAATGTGATCGTCCATTCTGGCTACTTTTATCGACGACTCATACATTCCGCAGTTTCTCCAGTATTTAGTCTGTCCTAAACATCGTTGCCTGTTCTTGTTTTTTTTCTGTATACTCTTTCTTTTAATCTTCTAAACATCAAAGATATCGGTAATAGCATCAAGACGCACTATGACAGCTAAAGCAATTTTATCTGCAGAAAGAAACGAAAACAGAAAAGGCCATTTAAAATTGGAGATGGATGAGACAAATATACGTCGATGGCGCAAGCAAATGATATAAATTTGGCTTTTAAGTTTTAAAGTCTTTAATAATTACTTTTCATTCTTCTATAATGAATTCTTTTAAAAAAATGTTGCATAAGAAGTACATTGAATGGCACGGAAGACGACACTGTGTGGTAAAATGGTGACGCTTCACCAACTCTGAAACCAGCTGCGACAATAGGGGTGACGAATCATTTTCGACACATGATACTGACAGTTAGAGAATTGTAGGTCATGTATAGATATTTGAAAGTTTGTAATGCTGGAAAAATAATTTAAGTATTGACTCCGTATTATTTTTCAATAATTTTTTTCCCTACATATCTTAAGTATCGTATATTGATAAACCTTTAAAACACATTTTTTTTATTTTTTTCTAAAAAAACATGTAGAAAACTGGGTTTGCGGCTTAGAATCGATGACAACATTTTCCCACAATAACATTATGAGAATTAGGGATACGGCTTAAAATTGATGGAGGCTTAGATTCTTGTTGTTGTTACTAATGCCACTTGTCTGACGATGTCAGATTGAGGCCCACTAAATTCATCCTGGCAAAGGCTAGATGTACGCCTGTCGTTAGCCGTAGCTTTGATCACCATACAGGTGATAGTATGATTTGGCTCAGTTCTACCTCAATTGTGAGGGAGAACACCCTAGGAGTGTGGTCAGGGGCCTCCTACCTCTCTTCCCCATCCACCAACCTCACGAAAGGACTCGTGGCTCGACCTCTATTTAGAGTCCCTGCTATTTAGAGAGTTAAACGAGTTTTTTCACTGATATTCCTTTTCCTCTTTATATGAATATATACATTTTTTTCGATTTCTTGCAGGATTAAAGTAATTTTCTTCTTACGTTTCTAATCAAATCCTTTCTCTTTCAACATATTTATATTAATCGATCATGTTATCTAGATATCAATCAACTAAGAAGAACATTTACTACAGCTCTTAGTATTCTATAGATTTATATTTTTGAAAATTAAAATCCCTACACATCAAATTTCTTCTCAATATTCTTCTCTGTACATGCACTATTGAAAGAAGATACAGAAAAAACACAAATAGCTCCAAGATCCATCTTGAAAAATCTAACTATCATTTTCCAAAGATTATATTTTAGAAATCCAATACAGGAACAGTATTCAATTAAAGAGGAAAAAGCAATATTTTATTTAAAGAAATATATTATGACTTTATGATTTTAAGTATCAAAACATTTATAAAAATTTTTTACTTGCTACACTAAAAGGTATTTCAATAACTTTTATTCACAGAAGATATTCAAAGACTATTTCATAGATTACCAAAAAACTAATAAACAAATTAGATGAAACCATATTAGCTCACATTAATTAGCTAAAAGCTTTTATTGGAGAATAATACTGATTCTGACTAATTTTTTTTATGTACGGAATAAAACTGTATCACAAAAAAAGCAGTATCAATTTATAAATCTCTGATTTTTACGTTTTATCAAAAAACTACTATTATTCAAAAACAAAATAATAGCTTCGTAATCCTTAAACCTAAACTGAAGTTTAATATAAGACTGCAAAAAATCTAGATTGTTGTTGTGATCTGGATTTATTTCTGGGAAAAAAAGACCTTCAAATATTAAATGTAGAAGCTCCCAATATACTGAGCAAAAGAATGAATTTCTTAACAAGATTGGAAACAAAACAAAATTATGTTTACTCTCTTCTAAGTTATAATAATTATTACAAAACTCTGCATAAATTGTAATTGGTATATTTTTCTTCATGTTAAATAAAAATATTTTCTTTAATTAAAATGCTATAGTTATTGTTCAAACTATACGTGATTGTAATATGTTCTTTTTTTTAAAGTATTTTGCAGCTAATATTTGTTGTAAGTAATATTTTATTTCTTACCGTATTATTCCGTTATTAATATTTATGCTTTTAATGAGAAAAAAAAGGAAATTAACAGTAATTATTCTATTATTTATATTCATAAAAATATAAAATATATTAAAGTAAATGTTTTCAAAGGATATTTATCGTACAATAAAACTTAGAAACAGAATGAAACTGTTTATTTAGTCATATATTAAAGTGTAACATAATTGATATATCCTAAATAAAAGCTCTATTATTGCTAACACTCTTCAAAAATAAAAATTATAGCAAACAAGTGTTTAACTTGTATAACAATTTATTTCTTATTATATTCTTCTGTTTTCCATTATAATAATTTTCTTTCTACGAGGTTTGTTTTTTAAGTAAGGTTTGTTTGTTTTTAAAACAATAACGACAATATTTTGGTTTCAAAAAACCTTTATTTTAGGATTGTACATACGTTTGCTTATTTTTCTACATAGTTTCTGAGTTTATTAATGCACTTGTCATACCTTAGAACCAAGTTTTGAAAACACTCTTCAAAGAAGTCTGCCACCAGGTCGGACAGCCAAGAGTTCACTGCCGCTTTCCCTTTTTCGTTGTCACTGAAGCGCTTCCCGTCAAGACTGTGTTTGAGGTACCGGAAAAGGTGGAAATCTCTGGGAGCAAGGTCGGGGCTGTATGGTGCAGGGTCCAAAACCTCCCCCCCCCCAAAAAAAGATTCGATTAATTTCCGAGTCGTTCGAGAAGTGTGAGGCTCTCATCTTTAAACTTCCTGACCCATTTTTGAAATTTGCTGTCACTCATTGCTACAGTACCATAAACTTCTGTTATCTGGAGATGAATGTCTGCAGCCAACATCTTTCTCGCAGTTAAAAAATGGATAACAGACATTTTTTTTTCTCCCACTTGGCGTGCGATTCAATCACTTTAAACGTTTTGAAGACGCACAGCGAAGCTTACACGACTGCTACAGAGCTGAAAATGGCGTGAGTGTGTTCGCAAAGGATGCTGATCAGAGACATAGGGACTCGTTGCGGCGTACATGTGAACTAGGGAACTACACGCGCCATCAGACCTTACTTGAAAAATAGCCCTCGTATTTCTTAAGTGATGTTTTAAAGAATCTCTTATGTTAGATTTAACATAGAAAATTAAACTTGAAACTAAAGAACTACCTTTTAAGGTAACGAAACAACATGAAAAATTATTCTGAATTTCTAGTCTATATTAGGTTTAGGTTTTTTTATTTAGGTTTAAGTTTAGACACCATAATCACCCATAGTTCCAGGTCCAATTTTGCGCGTCAGGGTCTTTCACAAACTTTTTCTTTATTTAGTGTAGAATGTCATTTATGTAAAATATTTAAAAATGTAAGAAATGAAGAGAGTACTTCGGTGCTTTTATTTCATCACGAACTATTTTTAAGGTCTTAAAAATTCATTTTGGAATTATGAGACTTGCTTTATGTTCTTCAAAATTCTCTTTTTACAAATAAAAACTTTTATACTTTAAAATATACTGTTTTAAATTTGTACGACTTTTTAAAGCGGATTCGTTTATTCCAGTTTCAAACGTAACATATGAAGACTTTGGTATAGAGACTATATTAAATCTCACGTATCACATAATTTTAAAAATTATTCTTAAGAATCCAATAAATGGAATAATTTAAGAGAAGGTTTTATACCAAATAACACTTAACCTTTCTTAGAATTATTTATTTGAAATGTAAGCTTTTACTTTTTTTCCTAAGCCTCAATAAATATTTGGTTATCAACTGCATACAAAGAAATCCATTATTTGTTTCTGGCTTATTTGACGAAAAAAAGCAAATAAAAGATATTGCTATTGTCAGTCGTTTTTTGTTCTACTTACATGCATAAGAACAGAAATCAGGGAAAAGTAGTATTCTATTAACAATAATATTTTTTAAAAAAACAATTAAGAACAAATATTTACCGCCTTTATCTCTCTTCTTCGAGTTAATTCGAGGTAAAATTTTTCTTTTTTGAATTAGTCGATGTTCTTTTGTAAATTCTTTTTACCACGGAAGCAGAAACCACCCGAAAATTGATTTTATTTCTCCAATAGCTTTAGGTATTCATTTAATTCATTAGATTTATTTACTATACCCTATTTACGCTTTAAACCTTTAAGATGAAATTTATACTTTCCATTTAAGTATATCAACCTTAAATAAAGAAGTGTTTCCAAGTATGCAGAGGAAAAAGAATTAAATAACGGTGGAAAACTCAGAACAGTTATTTGTTTACATATTTTAGATATTATATTGCTTGCTGGAAAGGTTAAATTACTTTGGTTTCTTATAACTTACGTTAAGGAAGATATAAGCTTTTCAATTTTTAAGGATTACAAAATTGTTTAAATGACACATAATATATATTTATAGCAATTAAAATGTAATAGATGCGTTCAAAATGAGGAATTCAGAGTTCAATTCTACAAATTAATTTGAAATGTAAGCTTCTCCTATTCAAACTTATTATGGATTTTTTCTTGTAAGACTCATGTTGTTTTGGCTTAAAGTGAACTTAGACGGAGCCGTCTAAATTAATCTTAAGATAGGGTTATTAACTAACTGTGTTGAGTGCCGGAACATTATGTACGCATTTTTAACAATGATATTGTGTGAGGATGCTCTAACTTGGTAATGGAACGACAAATTGGAATTGAAAGCGTAAAAAGGAATTTACTCCTTTGTATACTAAGCAATCTTTTCATTTAAAAATAATGTTTCGTTCACTGAAAATAATTCAGAAATTTCTTTAAAAAATATAATTTTTTTTAAAAAAATTATTTTAAATTTTTAGATGTACCGAATGAATATCTTTTTTTTCCTCCACCACATCCACCGTTCTTGTACTTGTACGACCGTAGCACGTCTATTAGCAGTAGCTGCCTCCACCGTCTATGCCTCGAATACTACCACATGATTTTAGCGACGCTAAATAGCTCCACTATATATATAACTGTTTTCTTTCGTTAACGGAGAAGTGGATTTTTATGGAATGCATACTATACCTTCTTTTGTATTTTGCTTATCGAGTACTATACAGTTACGCATTTTCGAGCGATTGCATATCATTGTGTCGTTTATATTTTCTGTGTTCTCTGGTCACTCCTTCTTAGTATTACTAACTTTTGACTGTCATTTAGTATATATATGTAACGTTTCAAAGGAAATACGAAAACTTTTCAGGAAACAATTTTTATTCATTCATGCAAACAGCATTCAACTACCACTCAAATCAATGCCAACTGATCCTGATTTGGATTTGTGGCTAGATTGAATATTAATTTCAGTAATGCATATCAGAATATTTTTTTATTAGGATTTGAATGGATATAGTAAAGAGTGAGAAATTATACACTATGATAATAAAAAAAGAAGAAAAGGGTTAGAATTTGAAGTTGAGGTGATATTTACAGAGAAAATAATAGTTGTTGAATTTTATACACGTATGTATGGTAGGAGAGTAAAGATTGAATGGAATGTAGAATTTCGGAAAGGTCACAATTTAATATATTGTACATATATATTATATATATATATATATATATATTATATATATATACATAGTTATATCAAGACTTGGAATACTTCTAAGGTGACATGTTTATAATTCACAGGAGCAATGAAAAGTGCAGCCGTTTATCCAATATTATACTTCATTCCAACGATTCAGCAAGTCGTTCAGAACCCCCCCCCCCCCCCCCGCAAGCCATGACTAGAGACGAGTCTTATTTCAAATGTCGATCAGGAGCGAGTGTCCGTTCATCCACGTGTTTTCAGTAAGTTAGCCGAAGTTGAAATTAAAGCACTTATGAAAGTGGTGGGGGAATTGTCCTGCCCCATTTGAAAAATAAAGAGCTGGGGATTTATCGCATATATATATATATATATATATATCCAAATCTTTTCTACACAGTAGATATATTCCTTAGAAAACCGTGCAAAAAAAGTTAATATGAGGAAGCAATTTTTTTTATTACAAAAAAATTACAAAATGAATGTACAGAAATTTTTTTATATATATAAATGTATATATATATAGTCTATAAGTACATACAACATATAAAAGTTCAAATTGAAACTAAGAATAAAAGTACTAGCAACTTTTCAACGCTACTCGCGATAACAAGCGTTAAGGTTTATTACAAGCTGAATCAAATTACTATCATCAAAATATGTGTTAAATATGTCTCGCACAAATGCTAGCTTTGATTGAAACGAATGCCATTCGTTTTTAACGGCTGCTGTGAGGTTTTCTTGATATTACAAAGCCTACTAATAGCGACGATGTTTTTTTTTTTTTTTGGTACCTCAAGTTGGTTATGTAATTTTTAATATTCTGTTCTACAAAACAAGATTAAAAGAAATTTTAATTCCCGTTCTAGACAGGATCATGAATAAAAAAATGTTGATCCACACTTGTAGAAAATTTCAAGTCCTCGCGATTTAAATCAGTTGTTAACAGTTGGAACTTCAAGTTCTTCATGATTTTGTCATTATCAACTTCTTCGATAACATAAACTGTCATAAATTCGATCAAATCGTCCTCATCTATAGGGTTTTAAAGTATTCGACTATTCTAAAATTGTGAATTTTGCTAAAAATTTGTGAATTTTCATTATGGTTTTATTTTATAGACCATTATATTAGTAATTATATTATAAAAATACCAAGTTTTTTTATTTTCTGTTCACTGGAACAAAAACTACAAGTGATTTTGTAAAAGCAGATGCCATTACTTTAAAAATGATGACGTATTTTAAAACACGTTTTACTCGAAATGTTTTTGAAGTGATAACTTCGTTAGGCGCGTTTTGCTGAAGAGTGAACTTGAATGAAGCGTCACGCTCGGGAGTGTAACCCTCATTCGGGTTTTTTTAAAACTTTCGTCGGAAATCTAGTTTGGACAGGGTCAGTCAAGATTCAATAGTCCGCAACGTACACACCCATAAAAAGAAATCACGTGACTAAAAATTTGGTATTTTCTCGGGTTTTGAGTAATACTCTACCTTGTTTCCCAAAAGATGAACAGTTGATACAAACTTCGAAGAAGACAACCCCTAGGGAATTCAAAAATAAACCTGATGATATTTATGTAGAAGAGTATCAAGATTTTAAAGTACATAGCGGGTTATTGCGTGCATAATATAAAATTTGAATGATCCGATTGCAAATATATATTTGCTGTAGATCAAAAAACGAATTTCGATTCAGAAGATGTCGAAGAAACAAAATTTTTGAGACTTCTGTGGATAGAGGATTATTAAAAATACCCACAGATATTGTTATGAAAATCATTTCAACGTAACATTTTATTTTTAATTTGTTAATATTGAAAAGATTCGAGT
>BMAO01039022.1:0-31409 GCA_019973975.1 Trichonephila clavata | reverse complement strand
TTTATGCTTTGATTATTTATAATGTTTTAATAATACGTTTTAAAATTTCCAGGTATTTACCATTGTAGTAGATTCATTATTTTTTTAGTTCTCTGGTGATTGCCCACTTGGCGATCTCGTGAGTTAAAACTTTTTTTGTCGTTAAATCGAAAGTTCTATTGATTGTTATGAAAAATTAGCGTAAATATATGAGGTAAATTGTTTGGCTAAATTTTTAAATGATTGTGAGAATAATAATAAAATACAATTTTCTGGAGTTCTTGTAAAGAAGGGTGCCCTGCTAGGATCAACAAAGGTATAACACTATTCTTAATAAGAAAATACATTTATTTAAATTATTAAGATTAAATTAAAAAGTGAAAAATCATTATTAGAATGTATTATCTATGCAAAAAATTTTTATACGAATCACATGTAAGATCTACACAATATGTTTAGATTTAACTTTCCCTTAACCTTTTCCATATCATGAGTGAAATTGTAGATTAGATATTTAACACATTTGCTAACATGTGAAGCTTCCTAGACATATAAAAGAAAAACTAGTTGTATAGAAATATCAAAGATTCTATATTCCAATTATTAAT
Source organism: Trichonephila clavata (assembly GCA_019973975.1). Classification (NCBI taxonomy): domain Eukaryota; kingdom Metazoa; phylum Arthropoda; class Arachnida; order Araneae; family Nephilidae; genus Trichonephila; species Trichonephila clavata. The sequence goes on along the minus strand of BMAO01039022.1, from coordinate 30,822 downwards.
GGAATCTCTTGGTAGAATCACTCTTTATAAAGACTATTAAGGGATCAGTTAATATATTTTTCAAAGCATAATCAAGCATTTCAAACTGGTTTATAAAACTTGTATAGAGTTCATTAAAGCTAATCTTGAAATGGGTATTGAAAAATCTTCAGTATTAGAATATGTATTCGGTTAATAGAAGTTTAATTGTACTTGACTAATAAGGAATGCTTTACTCTGTTGCTCATGTTATTACTAATAAATTAAATACAGGAAATATGTATTGTTTCAACATTCTGAGAGAAAGGGTGCCCAGTTAAATTAATTGCATTACGGCAATGATGACCAAACATTTCACATGCTTTTAAAACATTTTCGAATAGTGTTTGGCTTTGCAATTGGCACCTTCAATGCACTTGGAAGAAATGATTAAATGATCTTGTTTTCCAATTTTGAAATGCGAAGGGAAATTTCTCTAGTAGCTCTTTGGAAGGAATAAGTTCAATAAGATGTAAACAAATAATGGAAAATTTTAAAATTGCATCGACTGATAAAAAGCTGCTTTCAATAAATATTTTGATGATAATTATTGTAATTCAGCCTACTAATAGTATAAGTCACATCATCTATACTTCTGCATGCCAATACTGATAAAAATATATTGTTAATCTTTCACAATACATGAATGTCCAATTATTTTAAATGAAAATTTAACTGTCAAGCAGATAGTTTGTTGAAAATACAGCATGACACATATTTAGCACATTATAGAATTTTAAATGTACTCTCCCCAGTTTATATCTCACAACCTATTTCCATTTCAAAATGAATTAAAGATTCCTGACAGATATTTATGACCAGGCAACAAATTCTTGGTTTGTAAAATTGCAGACTAATGGAGATGTATTTTATGTAGTTAAAAAGATTATGGAAGCATTTCAGAAAGAGGTGTGTGTGATCAATGCCATTACAGGTGTGTAAAATTATCATGTTCAGCTTGGTATACATGTGAATGCTCAGATAATCATGCACATGTAAACATATTAAGTTCATTCTTAAATTGTTGAGAGATTCCATGTTGAAAATGTTGAATATACTTCTTTCCATATCTCAGATAGAAATGTGGCGTGGGTCTTCCGTCAAAGAAATATGTAATGACATAGGAAAAACCAGGAGACTGAACTTCTACTTGTAGTATTAAATTGTTTATTGCAAGGTAAAATAGTTCAGGAACAATTGTCTCAACATGCAATTCAGTAAAAGAAAGGTAAAAAGTAATTACTAAAGAATTATTTACCTGATCCTCATGTACCTACTTCCCAATCAGCATTTAAACTGGCAGTAAATATTTAATCCAACTATTAGGGATATAAAATAAAAAGGAAAACTCTGGAATGTTCTTTTTTAGTTGTCAAGAAAGAAAACATTCAAGCTCAGCTAGTCAGCATTACTCAATTCAAAAACTATTTGCAAAAAACTTAACTGTATCTTTAACACCTGATATATGCTTGTAGTGGAGTTGTTTATGTTTTCCAAGACATTTAGCTATGTTTTTATGGGGTAAAGTTGTTGTATATTTTTTATATCAGATGAGGAGGTAAGTAATTATCAAAAATAACCAAATTTTTGTCACAAATGGCTTTTATGATAGTATATAAGAAGCATATAATTTAAAATCATGCAGGATAGAGATTCCATTTGCAGTTGAATGTTACCGTCTAGCTTAAGTCTATAATTTAGAAAAATACATGTATACTTTTTTCATGATAGTGTATAATATAAATATATAGAATCGGAGTGATGTTAATGCTTGCTATCAATACAAGCAAAAGTATATACTGAAGTAAGTAATATGTTTTAACTTATGTGTAATAATTCTTAATAATAATTATTCATCATTTTGATAATATTTGTGCTATTTGTTATACAGGAATAGACCTTGAAAATTGCCTTGCCTATTTAGAACAGGTATTTCATCCATATGTTATATTTCATGGGCATGAGGAAAGTGGTAGTGAAAGTAATGATATAATGTGATTGCCTTTTTTATGGTATAGATGTACTAATAAGGATTTATTTATTTTTTTGTCTAGTAATGGATCAGTTTTTTGATATACTATTTGTTTTATAAATACTTTAAATATTATAGTTTTTCAGGTTGCTTTATATGTGTTCTGTGTATCAACAGATGAATGAAGTAAATATTCTTTACATCTCTGAAAGTCTTGAATAACTTTTTGATCTTAAAGAGTGCTAGATGGGATTTTCAGCTGTGGTGACATATACATTATAATTGCATCACAGTTGTGAAAGACTTTCTAAAGCATTAAAGATTGTGTAATGTAATTAATTAGTAAGTAATATTTAAATGATGGAAATGCAATATAAGTTAATATTTTATTTAGTTTTAAAAGCAATCAATATTGTCTACTTTTTATTAAGAATGTCAACAATATTAGTTACACACACTTTTTAATACAGTAGGTATAATCCAAAACCATAAGTTCCATAAGTAAATAATCATTAGCTGCATAAGTTATTTATATTAAAAATTTTAACATTTACATGCAACATAAATACATTTAAGAAAAAAACGTTTAACAGTACATGTTTTGTAAAGAAAATTGGAAACTGTATTTCTTTTTTTAAAAAAAGTTATAAAGTATTCATTCAGTTTTGAAATCCTAGAAATATTATGCAAGTCAATTATTTCTTTGCTGCTTTCCATAATAAATTATTCTATTGTAGCTAAGTTCATTCCAAATCGTTTCCTTCAACCACCTAAGTTATACTAGAATCCTAAGAGGGTTTTCAGATAAAAATATAACTTAGTTCTTGGTTTTGCAAGTTATTTTTATAATGCTTGATACTCAGCTTAACAAATATTAATTTTTTTTGAATACTATTAATACTTCAATATTTTCGCGATTTATACTTTTGTATTACTATTTAAAAATAATTTTCCAGATGTGCTAACTTTTGAAGACTTTCAGAAATATATAAACCTGCAGCTAATTGATGAATTGAGCCTTCACATAACAAATAGCGATCTTACATCGATAGATTAATCAGTCGCATTAAAATAGAAAGATAGCTTTTTATTGGACCTCGTAAAAAAGTTTGTTAATATGTCTCTGTCTCAATTGCTACTATTACATATTCAAACTTGCATAAAGACTTCTATTTTTTCTTTGGTGATCTTTTTGACAATCACAGCGTTCTGATTTTTAAAAAAATGTATTAAAATAATTTGATATTATTATACTAATATTTCATTTTAGTAAAATGATGAAATTCCGTAGAAATATTAATCTTGGAAGGGTTTTATTTGAAATTTAAGAAGATATTGCTGCAAAATAAAAGATTAGCAATAATATATTTAGTATTCTAATGATATATTTCAATTTTGTGAGATGAATGAAAGAAATGCATTTATTAATTTCAGTAATGAAACATATGTAAAACGAAATACAAAACAAGCTCGGATGTGTGTAACAAGACAATATTTGCTTGATAGTAAATTGAGAGAAACTCAGGAACGATCACAACAATCTCATATTAGAAAGAGTTGTACATTTTTTAATAAATTCTGACGGGATTTAATAAAATTTTTGGAAAGGCTGAGCATGTTTTTCAAAGATTTGTCTGATGATTATAAAAAAGAGTTCAAACAGCACCTTATTTATTAAAATTTTTCCGATAAATATCTCCAAAATTTCGGGTTTTTTAAAAAAAAATGTAATTATTGGATTCAGTTTATTGATCAGCAATAAAATAAAGAAATGTTTAAAAAATTTGCTTAGTATAAAAAATGCATAAAATAACAATTGAATACCATGAAATTAGTAAAATTAGAAAAAATTGTGTTGCTCCATGACCCAATCGATCAATTTAAAACATTGTCAGCATATATATATATATACCTGATAAGATTTGGGCTAAAAAAACAAATTAAAAACTTCCTTACTGAGATCACTATGTACCCTAAGCTTAACATTTATAAAAACAAAATATAGACCTTTATAAATTGTTTCTAGGTTTAAAAAGAAAGAAGAGGGAAAAAACATTGTTTTAGCGAAATGATTTTATGTTCATTGCAACAATATGCGTATAATATTAATTGGATAATTCCAAATGAGTTAAAATGGCTAATAATTCTATTAGGGATGTTTAAATCACCTAAACCTTGAAGTAAACCGCTTTTCAAGATTTGGCTGTGAAATGAGCAATTATGTGCTGCCGAACCTTGATTTAGGGGTGCGAGAGATTCCAAAGATGAAAAGGTGGAGACAGAGAGTCTGATTGCCTTCTTCTCGGAAAAGGGAATGATTTCCTTTTGACATTTATTGGAGGCATCTGGTCAAAGTGGTTCAACAGTATTGGGGCTTAGAGGTGTGGTCTTCCTAGAAAACTTTTTGAAGAAGCAGTTTGTTCCATTGATACAATGCAGAGTAGAATCAAAGCTATCTTGAAAGACTACCGCGTGACATAAATTTATAGTTATACTGAGAACAGCAATATTTTCTTCCTTAATTGATTTATCTGTAAAGCAGTTGAAATGATTAAAGATAAAAAATTTCCTACACATCATAAGGGGAAAATCAGATATATAAACGAAGCAAAGTTTTTATAAGAATGTAAATACGCATTAATAATAGATCTATCATAAAATAGTTTGAATCAAATATAAGTCGAAATAAACTATGCAATTATAAAGAAATACGTCGGAATTTAGTGAAGAAATTTCTACGTAAAGTTCAAAAAGTATTTTTGCATGTTTTTTCCCGCGTTTACATAAAATTGAATAAGCGAAATATTTTATAAAGCTTTGCAAAAAAATTCCATGTGTAAGAATATTAACAATTGTTAAGTACAGTTAGATCATTTTTACAAGTGGTAAAAATACAGCAAAATTGCATTTCATATAATACATCAATATCTTTTTATAATCCTATGAAAAACTTTTCTTATTAATATATAATTAATTATTTAACGTATGTTCACATTTTGAAACGCTAGCAAGTAGTAAATCATTTGAAAAATGTTTCGGATGGTACCAAGTAATGAGATACGCACATTATTATTTATAAGTTCTAAAAAACATGTCTACTTTGCTAGAAGGGTTAGCTATCCAAAATACTAAATATTATGAAGTACATACAATTGCACAGGAAAATCATACACATACAATAATATAAAATTTTTCATGAAACTAGTTTAGCTGTTAATATTTTTGTTTTTTAACCTTTTTTATTATTTTTTTTTAAAAATACGTATATTTCCGAATACGGTGAAAATTGTTTAACACGAAACTGAATATTTTGGAATTTAAATATTTTTACGTTTTAAAGGATATAGTAAAAAAAAAAACATATTTCACCAAAATTAAGTTTATTAGAGTACATTTTAATTATATAGATCTAAATATTCATGTATTTAATGAAAATCAATGAAACAAAAACATTCATAAAAACTTAATGAAATTTATTGCAAAATTTTAAATTTTTTGAAAAACAAAACATTTATTGAGTTTTTGAAAAATAATCTGATGAAAAAAATTTACTAGTTAACAATGGCGTTACGTAGAATATTAGGGCCTCCGTGCAAAATCAGATTTTGGGCCCCAAGCCATATCTTACAAAGAATTGCAAAACCGTAACACACCGGGCTTTGCCCCCCCCCCACACACACAAGGCGGGAGCGTTCATTACGCCACTGATATCAAACATCGTTTTGCTTAGAAATCTGGCAAATCTTTCAATTTTGAATTTCTTTGGTAACTTTTCTGCACGAGATACAAATACTATAGGCCCAGACCTAGTTAGAGTCTGATAAATTAAGGCCTTTGTGCAGAGGTGGATTAAGCGGCCGGATGGCCGTCAGGTTGCCCTAAACTTGAGCAATTCATACCACAAGATTTGTACAATTTATACGCACAGAAGGCTTCACACACAGTACATTTATACATCTTTATATTTAGTACAGTAAGCAGGGATGTCTTTAGACTTCTTGGGGCCCTTTCGCAAAAGTAGACCCTGAGCCTCTGCACAAATGTAGGCCCCCAACTATGACGCATAAAAGTAAACAGTGCGTAGCATACGTTGTCAAATACTCGTACAAACCCCAAACAAATAAATGTGTATAACTTACAATTGCACAAATTGGCTAGGCCTATATAAGGACGACGGTCATCACATGTAGCCTGTTGACATATTATCCGAAATTCCAAGTTTTTCGGAGAATATACCACCGGAAAAAACATTCGAACGTTGAAAGTATTCGAAACATGATCTTATTAAGGCTGAGTCGAAAACGAGATGAGGCCCCCTTGTGGCCGAGGCCTTGCCCCAGTTGGCCCATACCTTAAGACGTCCCTGACAGTAAGTATTAGAACTTTTTGCTAAATTTGGATAAAATATTGAAATACTCAAGTCTACAGGCACATATTAAACTACAGTTAAAGCGCAACTTTTTTTTTGTGTGTGCTAGTCACTCCATAAATTTAGTAGAAAATTTTGCAACAAAAAGTTGTAACGATGTGATTAAACATATTATGCTGCCCAGAAGTTATTCATTTTTTCTCTGCATACCCCCCCCCATCTGTAATCGAGTGGTAGCGTATCGCGCTTTCACACCATGTCCAGGGTTCAAACCCCGGGCTGGCAAGGTCGACTCAGCCTTTAATCCCTTCAATGGGTCGATAAAATGAGTACCAAGCTTGTGCTCGGGAACTAAGGTTTCTCGCCAGACTGACCACCTTACCGGAAAATGAGGCCATGCTTCTCAGTACCCAAGGTCACGAAAACTGAGATGGGCACAGTAGGCCTTGGCTCTCTAGTGGGATATTGCACCACTGAAAGTAGAATTTATTAACCCATCATTGGCGAATATTAATAACATTCTGGAAAGAAGTAAATGTGCAATATCGGTGATAAAAGTTTTAGGTACATGATGGTCAGCAAAAGGAGATGTCGTACGAGCTATAAGACTGTGTTATACGCATACAAGAGATACCCTGGCCGAAATCCGTGACGCGAATGAGGAAAAAAGGTTTCAATAGTGAAGGCACAACTTCCCTTTTGAAACAGATGGACAAATATGAAATTTACCTAATGACCGTGATTTGGAATATCTTACTGCTGAGAATAATTGCTACCAGTAAATAGTTGCAAAAAGTTGAGTGTGAATTATTAAAAGGATCTAGTCTACATAAATATCTAGAATATTATATCCAAAATTTCGGACATGAATTCGGAAAAATCATTTATGAATTTGAAAGAAGGGAAAATTTCGCAGTGAATTCATTTTATGTCATATGCGATAGGACAATAACAGAACTATCCCGAAGAGCTAAGATATATGAAACTGTTTTAGAACACACCTAACTGTATTTTTGACAAGAGATTATTACCTAAAATTAAGAAGAAAGCTCTTATACAAAGACTAACGGATATTTATGAAGATGGTATTGAATCTTTAAATTTTCGCGAAGTATTGGATCAGTTTTTACGATTTTTAAAAGAAAACAAAGATACATTGAAAACCCCACTAGAAATTTATCCAGTTGCTAGAAAAATGGTATCAGGGGTGGCTCTAGGGCCGGACAAACCGGACCTCTGTCCGGAGCAGCAAATTTTAAGGGCGGCATTTGGATCGAATTTGGAAAATATTTTTTAGTGTTACAAAAAGTTTGTTATATTTTTCTGAAATATGGGTGTGAATTTTATATTTCATTTAACGTGCCTTATTTCTTTATTTTGTACTCTGAATGTTTAATGTCAGTTGTCTTTTGTGTTGAAACTTTAAGGGTTCGAGGTGAGAGTATATGTTAAATCATGAAATTTGATATGCTTTCCACATCTTTCACTGGTAACTTTCTCAACATCCAGGAGTGAGGTCACAATAGACATTCCTTTCACCCATAGGATGTCCAGTGTCAAATATCCAAAAGGGGACAAGGGTAGTAAAAGCTTTTAATGGATAGAGAGCCACAAGAGATGTTTTATTTTAGTCTTGAATGTAGTTGCTATTAGTTAAAATATATAATTGTGATCCCCACCATCAGTAGACTCTTTTTCGAAGACATTAGCCCGCTGAAATGAGCCATTTCTTCTCTTACATTTTACTCGTTTGAAATAATAATAGGTAATTATGTACTTAATTTCGAATTATTTTGTATTTTTTAAGGCTTAATATATATATGTAACAGAGAGGGTGGTATCTAGGGGTATGTTGAATGAAAGAGACGTTTAGGTTTAAGGAGATTTAATGACATCTACAGGTTGTTAAACCTGACTAGGCGCGCGCTGCTGGGAAAAGGTCCGCTTACATCCGGGGGTTACAGAGAGTGGCGCTGGTGTCACCTGAGCGTATACAACACATATATATATATATATTTAGGATTCATTTTTGTTCGTCAGAATTATTCAGGTTTTATAGTTGTGTATCGATGTGAACACACAATTTATCTTTTTTAATTATAATTTCTTGCTTTGGAGAGGGCCGGCATTTTCCACTTTGTTCAGGGCGGCAAAACTGCTAGAGCCGGCCCTGATGGTATCGATTTTCCCTAATGTGCAGACATACTTTTGAAAATATATTTAACAACATAACCAAATGTATCAGGTGAGTGATCTTTTTCAGTTTTAAGGCGCGTTAAAATTATTTAAGAATGCTATGTGAGAGGAGACAAGATGAACAACCTTGACATATTACGTATAAAACAAGATTTTTTGGACAAAATAGACACGGGAAAAAAATAGATGAATTTGCCAAAAAGAAATCAAGACATAACGTTTTACAGCAAAATTGCACAAGCTCTTTAAAAAAAGTTTTTAATTTTTTTTAAAGTTAAGGTTTATCTTGAGCAATTGAGTTTTAATATAGCTATACATTTTATTACGAGATTTTAAGTTTAACGAACCTTTTCACTATTTTAGTTTTTTACTCTTGAATTCATGGGCCTCAAACCGTTTACCGCCAGGGCCTAAAACTAACTTAATCCGTCTCTGTCTTTGTATTGGAATCAGATCTCGAACGCCACTTATATAAATGTCGAAGTCTCAGTGTTATTTAAAAAAATTATTTCAGGATATTACTGGAATCTGTCATTAAATGTAATTTTATATATATAAAAGGAAGTTTTTTTAAAAAAATGAAAATGAAATGAATTTAAGGCATCAGATAATTCAGTATTATAAAAAGTTTTTTTTCGATTGGAAAACACCCTAAATTGTATTAAAATGACTTCATCCTATATATGAATTTCACAAACTCCCCAGTTATTTCATTTCATACTTCTGTTTCAATAAAACTCATCAGGTTTAGAAAGTTTTATTGCAATTTTTATATTCATTTGCTTGCATTAGAATTTATTTTTGGGTTATGGTCAGGCTAAAAAAAAAAAAAAAAATGGGCTTTCCAAATGAGCTATGGTTTCGAATCTTGATTTCATTCACGACCCTTTGTTTTGAATATTGTAGTATGCTTCATATTAAACGAAATTGATCCTTGCAAACCTTAGACGGCGTAATATGGATGGGAGAAACGAGATACGTGTCACATATTTGTCACTAGCATTTCAGAAATTCGAGGTACTGCGTCGCCTATCCAAATTAAAATTTTCAGTTGTTTGAGATTCCAAACCATTCATTTATAGTACTAATATTACCTTTAATGAATATGTTATGTGTATTGAAATCAGTAATTCAAGGAAGAAAATTTTGAGAAAATCCCTTAAATAGTATAAATACTTTACTGTAATAAACTAAAGATGATTTTCTGACTTACAAATTAATGCAGCATATAATACGAAAGTCATTTTCATTTACATTATTAGGAATAAATGTATGCATTCCATATGATATTGTCAACCACGTTGAAATATTTAGTGAAAACATGCACAGATTATCCAGAATATAAACGTTTTTGACGAATGTTAACATTTTGACTTGAAAATAATAAATTAGCTTCAATTTTTTTAATTAATGGTCGTTACAGTAAACGTCATCCTATTGATGCGAGCTGCTAATTTATTTTTCACTACTTTTCACAAAACATCAAATTTAATCAGTTAATTCCATTTATTTAATACTTAAATCCGTCAATATATATATATATATATATATTTTTTTTAAAAAAAAATGTTAGTAGTTCTCAGCGGCTTAAAGTATACCCCCGCATCGCAGGGAGGCCCAGGATTCAAGGGGCCCCCATAGACTGACTGATGTCGAATAAGTAATCCTTTGTAAGATCCGGCTTGGGGCTTAAAACCAGACTTTATAGGGGGTCCCTAATATTTTCCGTGAGACAATTGGTGGTACTGAAAAAAACTTTATAGATGACCGCCCTTCCTTTGTAAGCCCATTGCAACCAAACTTATAAAACCTGAGAAGTCCTAAGTTTTTGATGTATTCTAAGGGAAATTTTAGTGCTCATCTTAAAAAAAATCGCATCTATATTTATATACGAAATGTTCACTTAAACTTTTTGCTAGATATAATTTAACAGAAATGTGTTTATAAATTTTGTATAACATATTTTTTACGGTTCAGTTTTATTATTTTAAATGTTTGAATTTTACTATTGCAAAGTATTTTATGCGTGCTTCAGCATTGATTTTTAAGAAATTTTATATAAGATTTTGCATCTTTAATTTCTAAATAAAACATAAAATTTGTACTTTTAAAATCTTTTAATTACATGTTTCGAAAATTAGATATAAATATTTGTCATGCATAACACTGTTTGGAGCTTCTTGATTTTACAAATTTCTGTGTGCATGTGAATATTTGGTACATATGATGTTGATTGTATGCGATTCACGATTACTTGTAACAAAATGAAGGGGAAATTTTTGAAGCTAATTTTTGAAATTTCAAATGAAGCTTTATTTTTCACTTTATTTTCTGTAAAGTACAAACTTTAAAGCATCAAAGAAAATTTTGTTATGGAATTATTCAATTTTTTTCAATAGCAAAAAGTATGAACACAAAAAGAATAAAAACTGATTGGCTTTCTTCCTTTTTCACTAGATAACTTTTGAAGGATGTACATTATAGTTCTACATTCTTTTATAAAATTGAAAACGGAAGAATGCTTGTGTATTCTGAAAAAAAACCTAAAATTTTAAATTTATCTGCTACTTAAGTATTTCTTAAAATTAAAAACAAATTTAAACAATTCAGAGAGAAAATCCTTCCTTTCCTTGTTGTTGTTATTAATGCCACCTGTCTGACGTAGTCAGATCGAGGCCCACGATATTCATCATGGCATCGGGCTAGATTGTACGCCTGTCGTTAGCTGTAGCTTTGAGCATCATGTAGGTGACAGTACGATTTGGCTAGGTTCCACCTCAATTTTGAGGGGGAACATCTTGGGATTGGTCAGGGGCCTCCCACCTCTCTTTCCTTTCCTTGGTGCATATGATGTTGCGAATTTACTTATTGAAAATTTATGTTATTTTTCAACTTTTTTTCATTTTTCAAGTGTTACTTGAAAATAAGCTTCAGGTTCCATGAAAAATGCATCTTAAACTTACACAGGAAGCTATTTCTTCTTGGTAATTTTTGATGTGTAGCATCTTTACTCTCGGTTGCTGGATATTTGTTGGAGTGATTTCGTGAAAAGGGACGAAAATGCGTAACAGGAAGTCGGGGAAGCGCGCACTTTTTGATTTGACGAAGCGCGGTGGTGTCGCTTTGCAAGCCTCGCACGGGGTCCAATTCTACTAGCCATCAAGCCGGGGAAGAGCACACTGATTTGACCAGTCAGCGCGCTTGGTGGTGTCTCTTCGCTACCCTCGCTTCGAGGTTCAACTCTAGTAGCCATCAAGCCGACAGCTTTTTTATATTGTTAAATGTAGCATTTCAAAAGATTCGAATTCAAAAACTCGATTTCATTTTCATGACTTTAAATCCACTTCGCTCATACCAGCAAGTCTGATTAGACTTCATTCAGGATAAGCTTGTAATTCTTACACTCATTTGTCAAAGTCTCAGGGCTCATTGTGTGTGAAATCTGAGGATATATTTATATATGTGTAAACTATATATTAATAATTATATTTCCTGTTAAGCGTCTGACAAAGTTCATCATTCTTAAAAAAATACGAGTAAGTAATATGGAATTAGTGCGAATCCTCTTCATACTTTGAGGTTAATTCCTGTCGCTGTTAATATAAAATTTTTAATTGTGATTAAAAAAGATTTCTCGATTAAAAAAAACTAACTAATTAAGTAAACGGGTATTTTTTTATTTTCTCTAATATTTCTAATTTTTAAACATGCGCTTGATGGTGTCTCTTCGCTACCCTCGTATCGGGGACCAACTTTAGTAGCAATCAAGCCGCCAGCTTTTTGTTTTATATTGTTAAATTTAGCATTTGAAAATATTGGAATTCAAAAACTCGGTTTCGTTTACTTGAATCTAAATCCACTTCGCACATACCAGCAAGTCTTATTATATTAAATGGCCGCGGTAACCAAGTGGTCTAGGCATCGGATCGTGGCTAGCATGTCCTGAGTTCGATCCCAGTACCACTGAAGACCCGCCGTGTAGGGGAGTGATGCACGTTAAATCTGTCGAGAGCTCAAACGTCCTCCCGTTGGTGTGGTGTGGTAGTTAGGAGAGGGGGGTGCCAGCTCAGGTGTCGTCCACGTCACTTGACCATGGTTCAAAATTACGCGGACCGTCACCAAAAGTCCTCCTGTAGCTGAACAGTGGGACGTTAATATTCACGCACTCACTTATTATATTAGACTTCATCCAGAATAAACTTGCGATTCTTACGCTCAATTGTCAAAGTGTCAGGGCTCGTTGTGTATGAAATCTGAAGTTATATTTATCTGTGTAAACTATATTATAATAACTATAGTTACTTTTAAGCGTCTGACAAAGATCATCATTCTTAAAAAAATACGAGTAAGTAATATATGGACATTATTGATCGTCAAACAAGTGGACTGTGTATTGTTAGTCAATATATTGGGGAATATGTGCGGCAGAATGCTTATTTGAAAATGGACAAACAGTAATTTTGGTGGTCGCATATATTTCTCCGAATCAAACAGTTAAAAAAAAATAAAGGTTTTCCTGCATTTTGTGCTTTTACCGTATATCGAAGGTGGTTCTGCTCTTTTAAAAAAAACTCACTCGCTTCCCATGATTTTGAATGGTGAGTTTAACGTTAACTTCAGTTTGCCAGAAGCTGAGCCACTCATAGCTTTTCTGAAAGATGAACTCAAGCTCGACATGAACAAAAATCGAAATGTTTCGACAACTAACAGTGGTACTGTTATTGACGCTGTTTTTTCAACGATTTTTAAAATACTTTGAAATCACAAGTATATGTGTCATATTTTAGTTTTCATAAATCTATTGTCTCCGCTCTTCCCCAAAGTGAACAAAAATAAATATTTTTGATAAAAAAAATTGCATTACTCCTTGTGTTAAATAAAAGTTTCATTAAAGATATATTTATTCGATAGAAAATTATTTCCAATCCTACCCGATGCATTTTTTTAGGATTAAAATCACTATTGTGTATTTACTACGATAACATGTCAGATGTTGCACATCAAATGCGACTACTGTAAGGCTCGTTTCTCTTTTTTTAATTAACAGTATTATTCATAATAAGCTATTTTCCTCTTCGAGTGTTTCGCCACAACTCGTGTCTGTAATAAATAGATTTATGTAATTTTGTCCTACTCCCACTTTTGCAGGGGTGTTTTTTAAAAATAATTATAATATTGTATCATTTTCATGTTCATGCTTATTTTTTGTATCGTTTCCTGTCTAACCCGTGTTAAATCGAACCTGGGTAATCACTAAAGTTTACTCAGGAAAACTCATACACATACCTGTAAGTAGTATGTAGCTTTACTTTCTTCTGTTCTGCGTGAGTTAATATTAACGTCGCTCTGTTCAGACGCGAGGGCTTTTGGCGACGAACCTCGTAATTTTGAACCATGGTCAAGTGACGAGGACGAAACCAGAGCTGGCATCCCTCTCCTAACTACCACACCACACCAACGGGAGGACTTTTGAGCTCTCAACAGATTTGACGTGCATTGCTCCCCTACATGGCGGGTTTTCAGTGGTACTGGGCTCGAACTCATGACATACCAGCCACTAGTCTGTTACCTTGTCCACTAGGCTAACACGGTCACTTCCTATATTCTGCAGATCATTATAAAGGGCTGATGTTAAAATAGCTTTGTATATTTAAAATACTAATATATTTTTACTTGATAAAGTCCAATCAAAATAGGACCCTCGCTGTTTTTTTGTTGTTGCACCAAGGCGTTTGGTTACCTAGCTACGTCCCTGTTATATAACTCTATATTAAATAAACCAAGTATTTCCAGTGTATCCAAGTAAACCAGTGTATTTCCAATCCGAACAGTCTGGAGAGTAAAATGTCAAATCAGGTGTCATCTTCCTCAATTCCTCGTGGTTTAAAATTACGAAGTTCGTCACCTCTATACCCCTCACGTTGTTTCGAAGTGCGATATTAACAAAACAAAAGACCAGCCAACGAAATTCAATAAGAAATTAACGAAAAATCTATTTGTTTACTTTTTTTTTTATAATATTAGTTTCTGTTCACATCTATATTTTTTATTGCATAGAGCGTAATTACTGTTGGATATTGATTAGGTTTGCTTTAAAACGTTTCTAGCCTTCTGTAATAATTTTTAAAAATATTTTTCAAAAATTGATGTTCACAATGTATAAAGGTACTTTCTCTCCTTACGTGTTTTTAAAATTTTTAAAATTTTGGGGGAAGGGGAATTAAAAATTTTAAAAACAATGAATTTAATTAATGATTTTAAAACATTCATTTTTTAAATAAGCAACTTAAATACGAACCAGCAAAAAAATAAACGAAAAAATTCATATTTTTTAGGAAATGCAAAATATATATATGTACTACTTCTATGGTCATTTTGCTTTGACCTCTTATCTCACTATAATCTTACATGAAGTTTTCAAACACCGTCGAATAGTTATAAAAATAGATTTCTAATAGAAGCATGACTTCGATATATTTTTTTAGATGTATATTTTTCACATACAATAATATTTTCATTAAATTTCTCACAAATAAATTGCGTGGAAAAACTTAATAAAAGTGTAATAATGATAATATTAATGTACAACATAGAGACATACATAATAGCAATTATTTTTCAGTATTGATTAAAATGTCTATTTTTATGTTATTAATACTTTACAAAAATTCAAAAAAAATTATTAATCAGTTTACATTTAAAATATTTTGCGTTGTAGTATAGTTAAAATATTCGTTCTAATCAAGATATAGAGTTAAAAAATATCTAGCCAAAAAGAATAAATCAGGGGAAAAGAAATGAGAAGAACGGTTCCCACGTTTTTTTAACAAGCTAATTAAAGCGCGTTTGTGTTCAAGTGTCGGTGTCGTAAAATAGCCCCCTCCCCCATGTGAATCATGAAATGAGTTAGAAGTTTCAAAGGAAAGTATTTTAGGGAGTGGTCCTAAGTTTCCTTCCCTTTTCCTGGTCTAGGAGGATCCAATTATCATATTGTAGAACCACACTTTCGTCTCTTTCATAGCAATCCTCCAAATAAAATATCAGAAAAGTTAATTTGAATAGAGACATGATAGAAAAATCAAAAGTATGAAAAAGCATTCACTTTGAAGTAAAGGTAAATAGTGAAAGAGAAAAAAAAAGGACAAATTATATTTACATTCAACCATTATTTTGATTAAATTCTTTTTGTTTTTAATAGAAAGGACTGAGAATTATTGGAGTAATCCAATATCATCCATTTTCAGTTTTCATGTCCTTAATTTAATGTTACTGAGTTACACACAGCAAAGATTTTGCCACTTTCTTCTAGTAAACTAAGGTAGTGATTTTTCCCTTTTGTGAGCATAATTTGTCCAGGCATCGAATGTTCAATAATACATTAAATTTGAAATAGTATATGGCTGTGGAAATTATCTAAAATCTGAACTTTAAAATAACTTCAGCAATAAGTTTTAAAATTTTAATTAATCCTGAATTATACAATTTATTAAAATGTTTTTAAAATTTCAGAAATATAATCCCTGAGTTAGAGTTGGAAAGACAGTAGTGTTTTAAAAAAGAAATTTAAAAATTGCATTCACATATTTGTTTAAATAAAATAAAAGAAACTGAATACACAAAGAAGTATAACAAATTCTAAAAATCACAGATTCCTGTTGTGAATGTGTGGTGGTGTGGAATTTAGGAGAATGAAATATTATCTGATTAAATCCTCTACATAAAAAGTATACAAAGATAGCATGTCAAGTTATTGAGATTTTATACATATATTGATAGAAATTTTATACATATGAAACAATTTTTAAAAAAATTATTCAACACACACACAACAGTAAATTATAACATCAAATACTTCCTCACTAAATTATATATATATTGACATAAAAATAGTTAAGAGGAATATATAGTGAGCAAATATTATTCCTTCCTATCAAAAATGCCATTTCAAAATGAATAGCTGCTTCAATATATTAAGATGACAAAGATTTTGAAGTTCAAAATGTGTGTGTAATATATATATAGATTTTTTTTACAAATAAATTATTTTATTATAGTTATACTGTGGTGAGGTAGTATGTTGGTCAAGAAATATTTATACCAAAATAAACAATTTTTGTTTTATTTTTTAATAATGATATGTTTTTAATACTTATATAAAGAACAAATTAAAATTCAGTATTCATTTTTTAAAAAAATAATAAATCTGCAACCCTTTTAAATTATTTTGAAGTACCTTCATAATATAAAAAGTATGAATATTTTTCAGAGCATCTTTTTCTATTATGATCTTATTTAAGTCAGGGCAGTTTTGTTACAAAAGCTGCTGAATTGTTCATGGTGCTAAATACTGGCTAAGTTGCAGCCTTAGTGCCAGGAAGAAAAAATGGGGAACTCTGACAGTTTTAAAAATTTGAACAATTATAACTTCAGGTTCTTATTAAAATATGCAGTTATATTTCCATCTACCTCTGAAATTGGCACATCTTATTGGACTAAGTGAAGGCATTTCTGGACAGTGTAGCATTGATAATTAAAAAAATATATGCTATAAATATAGAACTAAAACCGAGTAGTGAAAAATTGAAGCAAGCACTGAACATTTGGAACAGTAACGGGAAATTTGGGTTAATATACAATCAAGTTCAAAAGAAATTATTAAAGGAATTATACATGAGAAAGAAAAAATGTATTAATCTTTCTTTTTAACAACCCCCAAATTAAAAAAAAAGGAGGAAGAGAAAAACTTATACATTTTTCTTTATTGAAGTAAAATTTTCAGGAAGAATCAATCTCATTTTTTAAAACAAATATTTAATTTGTATATCTCAATACATCAAATTCAAATTTTTATTTCAAGAAATTATAATTCAATGAAAGAAAACAGCCACTGTCATGTAATAATAATAATAATATATTTTTATTATTAGAAATCTTATTTTTTTAAAAAAAGAATTCTGTATGAAAAAAGCTTTTTCTTTTCTAAACCTATAACAAAACCTCGTTTTCACTGGAATATGTGTTCCAAGCAAAATATACATAAAGGTATTTTGAAAATTTAGCATTATTTTCCTGCCATTAATAATTAATTTTGAAGAAATGAAAACTTATTTTAAAATTATCTCTACTCAATATAGCTAAATAATACTGTTTCATGAAATTTTCTTTAAATTTTTTTTTTTAAAAAAGTACATCACAATATTATTGATGATTGAAATGATTATAATACTATACTTTTTAATAATTTTTTAAAAATGTTTTCAGTTTTATACTACAGAATTTTAAGTTTAATCACACGTTTTATGCATAGCTGAAATGTGAATCTTATTGTGAACAATGGTTATAATGAATTTTGAGCAAAATCAGAATAGAGCTGAAAAAAAAAATAAATTATCCCTTTTATATATTAGCTAAATCACAATATAAACATAATTTTGCACTGTTTTTTAACTGAAAAATTATATGGAATTCAAGTCAATTTTTGTTTAGCATAAGCTGAAAATAATTTTAATTCTAAACAGTATTTAAAAGGCAATGCATGTCATTCCTACCATTTTATAACAGTCAATATGATATAGATAAATATAAAACACAATTTTCTTCTTTTATCATTAATATATATATATATATATATTATTATATTATATATATATATACATCAATATTTTTCTAGTTATGTTTCTTAGAATCTGTTTTCTATCATTTAGCTTTGTGGGTAGTATAATTTTGTCTTATTATTTTTTTTCATTTTGTTATACTATATATATATAAGAATTGCTCTAAATGAAAATATGATTTAATTTCAGCTGCAAAAGTTAAAAGAATTTTGTAACAATAATCCTCAAGTGTCTGTTTAGAAAAAATTTGCTAAACCTGATTCAAATGTTATAAGGATTAATAAAAATTTACTAAAAATTGCAAATAATCAAAAATATATCAATAAACTAAAATATTTTACTCTTCTATTTTAAGTCTTCAATATAGTTACAGTTCTACATTTGTTTTTCCAGTTTCATTTAATATTTATAAAAATTTAATCTTAATTTTTATTTTATAAACGTACCATATTTCTAATGAATTTGTATACAACAAATAAACAATGAAAACATATTTATATCTTAAAAATTCAATCAAAAATTGAAAAAACATTGAAATTGTTCAGTAGTAAAGTTATAGACAATAAACGCACAATATTTATATTAGGTTATTAGATTCACACATACTGAAACACACACTCAACAAAGCATATCCAAAAAATACAATGCATTGCACTTTTTTATTGTAATTATGTTGAAAGTAACCAATAATTCATAGAGAGCCAAATATAGCAACCTCAAAACAGAGGAATTTGTATTCCAACGCTGTAAAAAATAGGAATAGGTGCTGCCAACGAAATCGCGTATTACACGTCCGGCGTTATTTGTTCCTTTTATCTATCAGACTTCAATATTTTTATGCTCAAAACAAGAATAAAATATTGTACTTGATATGTAAAAACTCTATTTCAGTTGCTAAGGAATATAATTTTAAAAGGCAATATGACACAAAACAGAAAACAAACTATGACCAATGTGTTGCGAAACTTTGCTAAAACGAATTGAAATCGACTCTTTAAAAATAAATTCACTAAATTTGTTGAGTGAGACTCGAGAGCATTTGGCGTTGGACCATGGTCAAGTGACGAGGACGACACCTGAGCTGACACCATCCCTTTCCTAATTTCCACACCACATCTTCGGGAGGACGTTGTAGTTCATAGTAGGGTTGTTTGTGATAATAAATGTTGGGAGTTTTGTTCACAGATGACAACGCTTAAGCAAACATCAATAAGATATATATTTTAAATCAAAACAGCTCAACAAAACACACATTAAACGTTTTCAACAGTTATAGTTCCAAAACAAAACATTTCATTTATCTCTTCTCTTGCTTCCTTTTTTGTTGCCACTCCCGAACAGAGAAACTTACCTCTCATGGAATTTTCTAGAGAAGCAACAGACGATTTAGCTTCAATATTTTTTACGTGCATCGGCCTCCTCTGCATGGCGGGTCTTCAGCGGTACAAGGTTTGAACTCATCACTCGAGTCCGTTACCTTGACCTCTAGATTACGGCGGGCACCTAAATTTGTGACAGACAATACAACTGACAGATACAAACTGATATTAAGGGAAGAACTGATGCCATAAGAGATAAGAAAATACCAAACTTTATGCAAATTAGAAGCAGCACGTTCGATAGCGGTATGATTCAATAGCGTCACGATCTGCTTATACTTAACGTGGAGGAAATTTCAAGTGAAATAAAAAGTTGAGGTAGGTTGAAGGTTTATTTCCACAACAAGAATTAATATTTTCTCATATAAAAATATTTCGTGTCCGTAAAGAAGTTGTTTAACAATTGAACGTTCAAAATAGTGTCAAATTGGAAGTAATAAATTATATCTCCGATATTGCGATTTGAAGTAGAGCAGTGACGCATTCAACATGTGAGACAATGCACGCATAATTTTTTTTAACTATGTTGAAGGAATATATATATATTTTATGTTGTTTATTAATAAAAATGTTTAAAAGCTACAAAGTATGTAATAAATACACAAAATTTTATTTATTTATTTGAAAGAATAATTATGTTGTTTATATATATGTTAATAAATATCTTTAAATAATGCATAATTAATATATAATAAAACTATAAATCAGTATTCTTGACCTCTATTCTCGAACTTCCATACATTGCCGTAGGAATCGAATTGTTTCAAATATTTCCTACTGTGCGATATCCTGGGTTTTGCGCACCACAACTACAAGGTTACAGACGCCTGTTCTATGATAAAATTTCAAAGGTAACTTTTTAAAAAGAAATGGTAACAGGAGGACGAGAATAAAAAGCACTCACCACCACCCCACCACAAGGCGTCAGCAAAATTGCTGAAGTGCTTGGAATTGGATTCTTTCTCAGCTAAGGGGGAATACGAGGAACGAAGAGAAGATGAGCCCCAGGAAACCAATGTACAGGGTGGTGATGAGTTCCTGAAACGAGACAATGCAATAATCATTAAAGAAAAAGGATTTCATGAAAAATAATATAAAACTCGAAGTATACCATAGGGGATTCAATGAGAGTAATCGAATTGTGAGAAAATTTTCAATGAATATGTACTGAACTGAACTCAGTGGTTCAACAGCGCACGAGGGCCGAGGCTTACTGTGCCCATCTCAGTTTACGTGACCTTAGGCGCTGAGGTGCACGTGCAGATGTTTCGGTCAAGTGGTCAATCTGACGCAAAGTCCCAAGTGTTCATTTCCCAAGTAAGCTTGGTACACATTTATTGACCCACGGAAGGGATGAAAGGCTGAGTCGACCTTGCCCAGCCTGGGATTTGAACCCCGGACCTGTAGCGTGGAAGTGCGATACACTACCACTCAGCCACTGCTCTTCTAATGAATATGTAGGAATATGGAATAAAAAAAAGTGACACAAATAAAATATTTTAGGTTGTGTATCGGAAAAGTTGCTAGTTATTTATACTAATTGTAGCTGAAATGGAAAAAATTATGATACGCTTGGGACTAGATTTAGAATCGATTCCATTGTAATTCGAACTTGTATCACCCTTTCAAAAATTGGATTGTTTTTTCCCTTTCAAGAGGAGGTTATCTCAATTGCTCTGCTCGTTTATATGTGTAGAAAATACGTTTTAAAGACGTGAAAAAGGTAATTAAAAACTTTTCTGAGAAAAACCGATTAGATATTTGGTAGATTAGATTAGAAAAAAATTCAATTATTATGATATAAAAGGAACCTACATCCACTATTAATGCCTAAACCATTTTCTATGTCCCGGGCTGCAAAATACGCCTCGTTATTTTGAACTACAGACAGTTGACGAGATGTGTACCAGAGTAGGGACCCTACTGTTCACAACTAAACCACGCCAGCCTAAGGAATCTTATCATCAGGCACTGGGGCAGGATATCCTCATAAATGACCTTAAATAAACTAAAGCTGGTGTGTGTGTGTGTGGATCTACTAAGGAAAGAATGTTTTTTATAGACATATGTGCTTCTAGGAAAAAAATTAATGAAGAACAAATTTTATTATTAAAAAAAACCACATTAAAGAATTTTTTTTGTACAAAAAAGTAGTATTTATTGCTGCATAGTATGATACACCTTCTGAAATTATTGGCAAAAGGTACGGTTTTCATTATACACTGCTGGCCACCGTAAATGCAACACCCTGAAGGAAGCCCGCAAATAGCACGAAATTTACAACATGCATTAGCGGAGGTGAGATATGCAAATGATTAGAATTTCAGCGCAGACACACATCACGCACGCCTGTGGAGCAACCTCAAAGCGCTATTTAAGGCTGGAGATTTCGACAATTTCAAGTTTGGCAACTGTGTTTTTCTTGTGGTTTTTTCAAAGAAACGATCAGATGTCTCGCAGAAAACAGCGATCAGCTTTTGATCAAGTATCCGAGTTCGACAGAGGAAGGATAGTGGCCTACCGAGATTGTGGATTATCTTTCAGGGAAATCGGTAGTCGTGTTGGACGAAACCAAACAACTGTTATGCGGATATGTGACCGTTGGATGCAGTAGGGTATGACGGACCGACGTGGTCGATCGCATCCACCTCAGTGCACCACTTCACGTGAGGACAGGCAAATTGTGCGCATGACAGTGACGGATCGCTCAGTCACATCACGAACCATAGCACAGCACATTGAGTCTGTAACGGATCATTCACTGTCTGCGCGTACAATTCGACGCCTTTTACAGCAGAGTGGTCTGTCCGCAAGACGTTCATTGCTTGGTCTACCCTTGATGCAGAACCACAGACGTCTCCGCCTCCAATGGTGCGTTGAAAGAAGGATGTGGGCGGCAGAATGGAATGAAGTTGTCTTTACTGACGAGTCACGCATCTGTCTGCAACACCACGATGTTCGGATTCGAGTCTGGAGACACCGTGGAGAGAGGATGTTGAACAGCTGCGTTATGCAGCGCCACACTGGTCCTGCACCGGGTATTATGGTATGGGGCGGTATAGGGTATCACTCTCGCACTCCTCTAGTACGCATTGCCGGTACTTTAAACAGCCAGCGCTACATCTCCGAGGTGTTGGAGCTAGTTGTCCTTCCTTACCTTCAGGGCTTGGCCACAGACATATTTCAACAGGATAATGCGCGACCATACGTGGCACGCATTGTCCAAAGGTTCTTCGTCAATCACCAGATTGAATTGCTTCCCTGGCCGGCTCGCTCTTCGGATCTTTCGCCGATAGAAAACACGTGGTCCATAGTTGCTCAACGATTGACCCAGATTACACCCCCGGCTGCCACACCAGATCAACTTTGGCAACGTGTGGAAGTTGCTTGGTCTGCTGTACTCCAAGAACACATTCAAAGTCTCTTTGAATCAATGCCAAGGCGTGTGGAGCGGTGATCTCCAACAATGGCGGTTACTCTGGCTACTGATTCTGGCAGGAACCACACTTCACAGAAGTCTATAAATTTAATCATTTGATACTTGGTCAACATGTTATCTACAAAATAAATTTTGTTGTGCTATCTCTTGTCTTTCTTGGTGTTGCATTTACGGTGGCCAGCAGCGTATTACAATTTTTTAAAATGTTCTTAATGTCTTAAAAGTTAAATTTTTGAAAAGTGTTCTTAAAAAATATAATGCACCAATGGTACTGTCATTAAACCTAGATTACAATTTCGTGCAAAAATTACAGCTGTCGTAAGAGCTCTTTCGGCATCTACACTAGTTGGTCAGCAATGCGCGATATACTTTTTCCTAGTTTTTACCTCTGAATCCTTTATCTTCAAATATATCAATTTCTTGTCGGATGATTTTGGATATAACTGATTTGTACTGTATTTTGGTTTGTTGAAATTTTTTTAATTATCGCTAATTTTAATTTTTGTTCAAGAAACAGTTCCTTTTAACTATTGACATTAGTATTGTGACGGGGCTATTCGCGAGATACTCTTACTAATCCTCTTGGTAAAACTTTGGGGCTAGCGTTTATATTAATTCACAGCCTTTCAAGAAAAACACGAGATAGATATATGTTTATTAGTTCAACTATATAAAGTCTAGGTTTTGTATATGTAAGGGGAGAAGGAGCCGTGAAGCTGTCAAGTAAGTGTGAACACTGAAGTATTTACATCACAAACTTAGCGCGCGTTTAAAAGATAATTTCTGAGATTAAATAATTAGATTTAAGATAGTAGAATCAGAATCGACAGAGGTTCATTAGTGTTTGTTCTCTTTATCTATTTTCTGGTAGTCGGGTTTACTTAGATTTGAATATTACGATTAATCGACGCTTTAGATATCACTCTTGGGTTTCTTCTTATAATTAAACTTGTGATTGTTTAAGTGTTTGTTCAGTTCGAATAAATCTAATTGTTATTATGGAGTTTGTTGGTGATGCTTTGTTTTCCCCCACACCTAGAGACGCGTCGGGCAGAGGGAGAGGGGTCCCAGTTAGGACCCCTTCCCCACAATGGCACCCAATGGGTTTGTCCGTTGGACATATTTCCCTTAACCCCGAGATGGGAGTCGGATCCAATTTTAGGCTCTTGCCTGATATTTGTTTCTCTGGAGTTGAGAATGTGGCGGAATTTTTGGAATGTATTGACAGTAATGTTAAATTTTACGAGATACCCAACAATTTGGCATGTTCTTATCTCAAAGGGCGTATCCCAGGACGTGCTTTGACCTGGTTCGAGGTATTTGGTTCGTCTTTACTGCAGGGGAATGCTACGGATTTCTCGTAAATAAAAGAGGCGTTGACGGAAAATTTCCCAGTGGTTAGGAATAAGGACTGAATTAGAAGTCAGGTTCTATTCGTCGTATCAGGGTCACGGTCAGGCTCCTTCTGATTTCATATATGACCTGCTCAAAATACATAAAAGGTTGGGACTAAATATGTCGAAAATAATTTAATCGATCACATTATTGCCCGTTTGGAACCACAATTGATGGAATACATCGAGATTCGAAATCCAACTTCTCAATTGCAGTTACTTCAAATGATAAACAAATATGAGGATAGATATTTGAGAAGAGACAGGGTTCGAATAATAAAAATAGTGAAAGACGAGTTTCGAATGTGAGTAGGATGTCTACCGAAGGTCGTTCACGTAGAAATTGGAGAGATGTAGGGGTAGTTGAACGTCAAAATGATGGGAGAGATGCTAATAGAAGTTCATATGGGAATAGACCCCAGAGAAACCATGCTAACCAAGGGTTCAAGAACAGGAACCGCATTGACAGGAATTTTCGCGGGTTCGAGAATCGTGGTGGACGGAATCAGTTTAGAAATAGGGGTCCGAGTGATAATTTTGACCGAGGGGCGAATAATCATTGGAATAGGGGTAGTCATAAAATTTAAACTTTTTAAGCGTTCGAAATCAGGATCGATCGCAGGTTGAATAGAAACCTCCTATAAGGCTTTCTGCTTTACGGATGTCCCCTGTAGAGCTTCCGTACGTTCCCATTTTAGTACGACATTTTTACGAAAGCATTATGGGATACTGGGGCTCAGAAGTCATTTATCTCTGAAAAATTTATCAGTCATATTTTTCTTATAAGCTAGTTAAAAAATCAAACGCAAAAGTAGTAACGGCTTAATGTACTTGTTGTAACAATATAAGAACGATAGAATTGGAGATCAGAATTCGGGAATTTAAGAAAAAGTGGAATTTTCATATATTAGCGGTTCTAGAATAATCTTGCATTTTAGGTATCGATTTTATTAGAGAATCACAAATTACAATGAATTTCGATGAAAAGTCATTAGCGATTCTGGATTCGCAAATTGAAGAAATAAAAATCGATGAAGGGAATTTAGAAATTGATCTTTCAAATACGAAACTCGGGAAAAGTCAAAAGAGAGAACTAAAATCGTTATTTAATAGTTTTAAGGGGTTGTTTTCAGACAGACCGGGACTTACTCATGTATTATATCATGGAATCGATACGGGTGATAGCGCTCCTGTAGTATCTAGACTGTATAGGTATGATAGGATTAAGCAAGGTATCATAGATTATCACGTAGACAAAATGCTACCAGAGGGCACCAACGTACAAATTCAATCTGCTTACGCATCTCCTGTTGTATTGTGTCGTAAGAAGAGCGGATTACCTCCGATAATCCGGAAGCTTATAGATTTGCGGTGGATTTACGTTGCGTGAAAAATGAACTTTTGTATACCTAAATCTATTCTAAATTGTGGAAAGCATATGTATGTTTACATTTGTTTACTACGTGTGAAGACTTAGCTTGGGTGCGAGAATTCCTTGTATTGTTTGTTTATATTGAATGTTTTGAAAATTGTATATAATTGTGTATGTATCTGCATATTGATGTGTATATTAGCATATATCTGGTTTTGGGTCACGGCGTAGATAGGAAATTAACCATAACACTAATAGCGCTGCGCGATTGGAGTGGGAGTTTTTCTTAAACCAGATGAAATTCAATTTGTAAAGTAATTGACAATTTAAATATGTGTGAAAATTCAATGTTGTTTGTGTATGTATACAGTGTTCAAAGAATCTTTTTGTGCTTCCACTGATCCAGTTCTCATTTCAGGGTGGCTGACCCTAGTGTTTTGAAGATTTTGTGTTGAAGAACAAATAGCTGTAAAGTCAAGATATGTTTAAAATATTTAAGTTTTACGGATTGTGAACGGCCGGGTTTTTCCCTCCAGTGGGAGGTTTTTCCTTGGTCCTCGCCCAAATGGAGTACACCTTAAATAATGATTGTAAAAGCAGAAATCTTGGAGTGATAAAAATTATTGAGCTAGTAGTTTTAAGTGTTTTTTAGAGTATGGTTATGTAAAAGTAATGCTAAACTCAAGGCTAAGATTTCTTGTTAGTTTAAGAGTAAAAATTTTGCAACGTAATTTCTATCGGGCCATTAAGACCCTTTTATAAATCACGTTTTTTCTTCTAGGGGCTGTGACAGGGCTATTCGCGAGATACTCTTACTAATCCTCTTGGGGAAACTTTGGGGCTAGCATTTATATTAATTCAGTCTTTCAAGAAAAACACGAGATAGATATATGTTAATTAGTTAGACTATATAAAGTCTATATAGGTTTTGTAGATGTAAGGGTAGAAGGAGCCGTGAAGCTGTCAAGTAAGTGTGAACACTGAAGTATTTACATCACAAACCTAGCGCGCGTTTAAAAGGTAATTTCTGAGATTAAATAATTAGATTTAAGATAGTAGAATCAGAATCGACAGAGGTTCATTAGTGTTTGTTCTCTTTATCTATTTTCTGGTAGTCGGGTTTACTTAGATTTGAATATTAGGATTAATTGACGCTTTAGATATCACTCCTAGGTTTCTTCTTATAATTAAACTTGTGATTGATAAGTGTTTGTTCAGAGTTTGAATAAATCTAATTCTTATTATGGAGTTTGTTGGTGATGTTTTGTTTCCCCCCACACCTAGAGACGCGTCGGACAGAGGGAGAGGGATCCAGTTAGGACCCCTCCCCACAGTATCATCATCATCTTCGATAATTTTGACGAATTCTTCTGAATGTAAATTGGTTTGTGGGCAAAAAATTTTAAGAACATTTACAATAAACTTGATCAAATTTCATTTGCTCTCTTTTTTTCTTAACTCTAGAATATTTTTTACATTGTGCCATTATATTCTTTTCATCACATAAATAAGGGAAACCAAACTGAAGTATTATCAACTGAATTTTTTATGGTTATTCTTATTAATTATTATGGATTATTACTTATGAGTAGAAAAATATAATGAATCTGAAAAACACATTTTTAACCGGAAAGTATGATACAATGTGAACAACAAACTCACCAATTTAGAAAATATCGAAACATTCCGCATTTTCTTCATAAATACAACCTTGGTTTCTCAGATATGAATATCAGACTGTGCAGTATGGCTCTGAACTGTAATTGGACAGTTTTGGCCTTGGATGATTCAGATTTTTTATAACTTCTTTTGATTGTACGATGCAACTTTGTATTCACAGTCTAATTAATTCCGCCAATTAGGAAAATATTTTAGTAACAGGTATTGATGGATGAAGGAAGGCAGATGAGCTTGGATAATTCCTCTTTCAACGAGAACTTAGAAGTGTATTTAGTTCTTTTTGTGAGAGAAATAATTTATGCCTATATGTTTTTAAGTTCAGAATAACAGTCTTTTATCCCATTGTATGTGGGAATGAAAAAATCAGGGATGATGGATTTAATGAGTTGTCTAGAACTGCAGAACCAGCTAGGAAAAAGAAAATAAGAACAACGGATGATGCATTTTAATCATGGTGTAATAATTAACACTATAATATAAACACTAAGACGTATAATATTTTACTATGTTGGCGATCCTGAACACACAAGAAATAATTTTAAAAATTCCTAGTAAATACCGAAAAAACTGGTATTTAAACTTGTCAATACCGGTATTTCGAAACTATACAAATGGCTCAAAATACCGGTATTTGGTATCCCGGAATACCGGTATTGCAATCCCTACCTGTGAGTTATTTGTTCAAAATATATTGGTAGCAGACAGAATGTGTGAGTGAATAAATAAATGAATGTTTTGTTTCTATCAGAAACCTGGTCAAATGACGATGAAAATGCTGACTTCTCGAATTTTAATTGTATTGCGAAATTTAAGCGTCAAATGTTAGATCAACAGGAATTTGGCAATTTATCAAAATCGAATGATGACTCAAATAAAGTAACTTCGAACATGGACATTTTATTACGATATATTCGTGAAATCGATATTGGTCAATCATCATTGGTGATATATGTGCTGCTCACTGTGTTTTGGATGATGGAACAAACATCCTAATGGTAGTTGCTTACATTTCGCCAAAAACACAGTTTAATAATATTATAAAGTTTTTATATAAAAGACTTATGATTTATGGTGGGAGTAGGCTCTGAAGAATTAAGAGAAAACTATCATAGGTTGCCACTAACTTTAGCAGGAGAATTCAATGTTTAATTTCACGTCCGAAGATGAACAACTCTTGGTAGACTTTCTACAAGATAAATTAGAACTACAAATGAATAATAACCGAAATGAGCCTACCACAAGACATAGAATAACAATCGATGCAGTTTTCTCTAGATGTCTTTCTAATTTTCATTCGAAAAATATATCTTATTTCTCATACCATAACCCTATTGTCTCGGTCTTACAATCAACCACAGTAATTACTGATGTATCCGATAGTGAAAATAATGAATAAAAATAAGAAACCTATTCAACAATATTAATTTATCGATGAAACCCTATAATAAATTTAAATATTTGTAGAAAATTAATATATGTATATGAGTATACAGGTATATATATATATATATATACATATAGATGGAGCTAAAGAAGTTTTACTTCAGTCGTGTGGTCTAAAATACACTCGGTTTTTTTTTCTTTCTTTTTTTATTTGTACATTTTGCGTCCAGCGAAATGAATAAGGGACAAGTTTTACCGTAAAGCTTACTGTGTGGAGCTCCAGACATTAGTAACCTTTTCTTTTTCCGGTTTTAACAATATCACCATTACTTTGAGCTAAAAAAATTAACAAGGTATTTTGGAAGAGATACTGAAATAAATAATATTAAATCCTGATTCTGAAATCTACAGATTATCTTCTTTCCTTATATTTCAAAAAAAGTTTCAAAAACTTGCACTAGAAGTTTGAAAAACTCAGTTGAATTTCAATATTTTCCCTTAGATCAGGCATGTCAAACTCATTTAATTCACGGCCACATGAGCTATTTTATATTATGTTGAGGACCGCATGTTTTCAATGTTCAAAAAATTTATGAAGTAGTATTTTTAGAATGATTATATTCTATATTTAGAGAACTTAATGTAATAAATATATACACATAATCGCTTAACATTTCATTTTATTCTTTAAACTATACATGTTTTATAAAAAAAAAAGTTATAACACAAATATAAATTAATATTACTTTTAGAAGATAGTTGAAATCATTTTTTTCTCAAAAAAGTCATCAAAATTTGTTTGGACATATTAAGCTGATGTCATTTTTAAAAAATGATGATAAATGTTGATCATTTTGTGGAAGATTAGAACCCGCGACCTATGGGTTCGTGAGTACGTACAGTCGGTCGAATAAATAGTTGAGCACCGTGACCCTTTCAAAAAATGATTGAAAATGGAAAACGACCTTTTTTGAAAGGAAACCCCATCGGCTCTTTTTGTAAGAATCTTGTCCCCTACGTTGTATTTCAGGTCTAAAATCCCATGGCTCTTTTTGTAGAATCTTCTTTCCACTACCCTCCCGTTGCGTTTCAGGTCTAAAATTATATGATACGATTCTTTATGAATGCACCCTTTCCACTACCCTCCCGTTGTGTTTCAGGTAACCATCCACCTTAGAATGGTTCTTTTTCACCTACCCCCGCCGTGGTGTTTAAGTCGAAATCCACCTTAGGATTGCTCTTTTTGTATGAATTTTGTCCCATTTCCCCTTCTTTTACCCTCATGTTGCATTTTCAGCTCAAACTAAAGTCTGTCCGAAAGTCTGTCTCAGAGCCTTTCATAATGAACAAACAAACTTTTTTCAAATTCCTCCGAAAAATATTTTTGATGGAGGCGAGAAAATTTTTCAGCCCATCCCAGACGAATGATTTAAAACGGGGGGTGATCCACAAATGAAATGGAGACATGTCAGGGGCGATACACAAATGAAATGGAGACATGTCAAGCTTGGTCAAAGCGCGACCCATGAAATGTAGACATGCAACGTTGGTATGTCGAGAAGAGACAGAATCCTTCCAATATGGGTGTGTATCTTGTTAGAAAATTGGGGACGACCCATCTCACGACTTTATAATCTTGGCGTGTCTAGGAAAACGGAGGTCTCAATGGAGCCAGCAGGCGAGTCCAATTTTTTTGTGTCAAGTTTTTAAAAGATGCATTCCAATTTTGGTGGATAATTTGGCCCGAAAAAGGGGGGCCCAGTCGACATGCGACTCGGTCCCCCAATTTTCGGATTTTTGAAGATTTTGGCTAAAAACATTTACCGATAAGACTTGCAGAATCTGCGAATTTCCAACATTACGCAAATCCTGAAAGTCTTAACGAAAACATTTAGCATTTACTGTTGCCAAGGAAATTCTTTTTCCGTCAAAACTGCAGATTTGGAATATTTAATACCAACCAAACCTGACAGTTTTAACCAAAATAAAATTTTAAACTCTTGACT
>BMAO01039021.1:0-21347 GCA_019973975.1 Trichonephila clavata | reverse complement strand
TATTCTAAAGTTTACGTCTTTCTTTATTGAAGCAACTATGAAAAATAATAATAATTAAGTACAAAAAGTTTATTTCTGAAGTATGTTCATTATTAATAGTACTCTTTTATTAAATAAGTAGCAACATCTAGAAATAGCTTCATTATTAATAATTAAAGTGCTTTTAGACAACTACAAATACAAGGGTTTTGCATTTCGTTTTTTGCTCTTAAAATAACACCAGGAAAAATTTGTCTGAAACATTTCTAATAATGTTATCTTGTTAAATGTACTACTTTTTTATTTAAAATTAAAATATTTTACGATTAAAGAAGAAATTGATATAAATTGAATTAATTTTGCAAAATGTAAAGTCTGTTGCAAAAAACAAAAAAATAATTTTTAATATTAAGTTAAAAACCTTACATTTATTTTCATTATGTAATAAAATTTTAATACATCACATGGTTAATAAAAATGGAATATATCTGTAATAAAAGTATCTTACTAAATATCATGGTGAATTAAATAACAGTAAAAAACAAACTTCATAGGATTTGTTTATTTTTTTTTCATCAACATATTAATCAACAATACTTATATTCATCATCAGCATTAAATAAGTTATTAAGAAATTTCTAAAAATTATCCATACTAAAATGTTGTGAATTTGTTATTATTTTCATACAAGGCTTGGAAATCCAATTTTAGCCCTATTTCAATATCAGTCATTTTATTAGTTAAGAATTCAAAAATGATTTGCGTTCAAATTATATTAAATTAGGATATTTTTCAATGAGAAAATGGGTATTTATGTACTATCACAACATTGCCAACGTTAAAGATAACTCGCTAATTTTTGGCCAACCCGATTTCGCATGTATCGTACGCGCTGAATTGGCAACCATGGCTTCGTTTCATATAATGTCACCAATACGGTTGTGATAATACGTAAGTACCGCATAATGTGTTTTAAAAATATTTACAAAACTCAAACAGCACATCTAGTTTTTTGCTTCATATGAAGAAATTTCAAATGCTGGCCTTTTCTTTGAGTTTAAGTAATTAGGTGACATAATTTATCAGTTGTTTAAGATATAGTACTGGAAACAATATAATAAATCATAAATTGGATATCAGATAAATCATTTGCAATTAACATGTTTGTGCACAGCACAGGCTCATAAATGAAGAAGAAGATATATAAATATTATTTTCACTTGGGTGAGCTCGGGAAAATTAAATGCCTAGTACTGATTTCTCATCGTCAGAGTTCATATGCCGCCACCTGGAAGGAAAATAGGGCGTCAAAATTACATTGTGACAATTACTACCCAACTATATGGTAGCCGCACTAAAACGGGATACTAGTCCCCAGGGAATGCACAAGGTCTGTAAAGGTAAAATACCAATTGCAGCCTCATTTGAAAAAAAAAATATTTTATTCTTCAAATTGCATCAAAAAATATCTATGACAATTTCATTCTCTTAACTTTCTTTCAAATAGGGGCAAAATGTTTGTTACCATTGCAGACTAGTACATTCCTCGGGTGCTGGTATGACTTTATAGTGTGGCACCATATAAGTGAATAGTAATTGGCATTCTGTAATTTTCAAGCCGAGTTTCTCCCCAGACGTCTACCTGAGCTCTGACGATGCAAAATTGTACAAGGTAATTTAATTTTGCCTGGAACACCGAAGCCAAACAAGAACTCAAGGGATCTTTAACATGTCGAATAATGATACGGCATAGGCACACTGTCGATTTTTGCATCATGAAAGTCCACCGACTTAGGCCGGGGCTGAACCTGCAGACTTGTGCGTATAAGCCTAAGCCAGAGCCTAATGAACTTCGCCGTCCAGCGGATCCTTTTCTAAACTGACATTAAAAATATATACTAAAACTAGTTAATCTTAAATAGAATAATTCAATGGCAGATAACATTTATGTAGTAAAAGGATAAAATATTACAATAAATTTTAAGTTTTAAGGCATATTATACCGAAATACAATAGCGTTAAATATTAATAAGTCTAATTTCCCTATAACTCAGGCCTAATATCCTAGTAGCCTAATGTGCTGAACAATATAACTTTTTCAATGCATTTTACTTAATAAAATATAGAATTTTCTTCATGCACGATTAAAAAGTTTGAAATATATAAGCAAACTATTTAGCACAATGTTCCTAAATAATATGCTTTTAAATATTTATATGAAAGTAAAGAAAGAAAAGGAAAACTGCATACAGTCGTTTGTGTTTTTTTCCTAATGAAAATGGTTTTATAAAAACATCCTCCGATTTTACATTAATTGGATTTTAAGGCAAAATTATTAAAACAATTTTATAAATAGATCTGCTTAACTCTTTATTTTAATTGAATTTTATTGTTTATAGTTTATAACTGAGTAATAAACAGGTTCGTTTTACTAAACTGTGTTATCAGAATTTCTAAAAAGCAATGATAAAATATTTATCTTTACTTTGAACTGAGATAACCAAATGCTCTTTTTCAAGAATCTTCAATATTCTATCAATTTCTATTTACTTCAGTAAGACGGCAGCAGAGTAAATATGTAAGACAAAAAAATATTTTATAAAGCTTTTATTTAAAAATGTTAAGTAAATTCCTCTTTTTTACACATTGCTAAATAACAATATAAACCATTTTTGGAATATATTAGCTTAGCAAAATTCCACTTTTCAAAAATTCTTTTACAAAAACTGTGCATAGTTCAGACTGAAAATTTTTTCCCGATAACTTTAAATTCAAAACAACTTTAAATATCATAAATCAATCTCATGCCGTCAGACATAATACTGACCACAACTAACCAGATCCTAAAGCGAAATTTCCCAATTCCACGAAGTCCATCTTCGTGTCTATATACACATATATATGTGGTGAAAATTCCACTCTCTTTCCCATTCTGTGTCCTGTTGCGCCACTGAGTACCGATATGAAGCGGCTGGTCACTCATCCTAGATAGTGGACCACATCTGTAGCGTAGTAGACATAGCGTAAAAAGGTTAATCGCAGAGGTCAGGGCTTTGCGCAATTTGCAGTTGGTTCCCTCTGCATAAACATGCACTTACCGTAAGTAATAGGTTTCTGGGCATTACGAACGGGATGGAAGAGTTGGTAACATCGCGGACTGGACAACCGCAGTTTGAGGCAGCGAAATTGCATGCATGGTTGGACGGCTCGGCTATTTGATTACAGGGCGGAAAATTTCGGCCTGGGGACTTATACTTGATATGCGAAAGAATTTTTATGCTGTCCCCTTTTTTTTAGTTTTTGGTTTAGTCCAAATATGTGGTGCGTGTTTTTATTTCCTTTTTTTTAAATGTATTATCCAGTGGTCAACATTCTCTATTCTGCAGAGGGATGCTAAAGTAATGGGGAATTATTCGCGTGGAATGGTGTTTTGAAGAGGAATTTCAAAGCACTGGGCATTAGGTTTTCAGGGTATTACGCTGAAAAGAGTTACATTTTGGAGTAAATAGAATTTTCAGTTTTACAAGAAAAGATGGACTTTAGAAAAGTTCGGATGCCATAAATTATAGGTAGAAATTTTCCAAGGAAATTCGAATAGTTTAAATACATTTTTACATATTTCTCCTGAATTACAAATATTTATTTGAAAACTTATGGGATTTTTTTAAGAAAGCCGATTAATAATATGCGCTCGAATTCGGATTTGTGTTCAATTTATACATTTTAATATTATGATGTAATAAATCCCAATATTCCTTCCTCTTTCGAATTCGGACTTTTTGGTTATTATTGTGAGTAGTTACACTGTCACATTCAAAACGGTGTTTTTTAGATGAGTACAGCTTATGTAAGTATTGTTACAATAAATTTATTTACTTTCCTCAGAAACCTCAAAATAATAATTACTTTTATTGAAAGTTATTTTTGTATTTATCAAATTGGGAAAACAGAGAGGAAAAATAAATTAATTTGATTACTTAAGTGTATTCATGCAATGGATTAAATACTAGCTTCAATAAAATTAAAATATAAAGTATCATATTTTAACTCAACTATTGAATTTAAAAATAATTTTAGCAAATGAAAGCAAATGAATAAAAGTAATAAAAAAAAGAGAAACAATTTTTTTTTGAAAATAATACAATTAGTATCATTTATTTTTCACAAATGAAGCAGAAAAAAAATTTTAAAAAATTATTAATGCATAGAAATGTTACATATTGACGTTCTTAGCTTTTACTATAAGTTTAATATTTTATGTTTCCTTTTCATTATTTTAAATACCCTTTCTTACTAAAATATAATTTTGTTTTTCTCTTGCTAGTTACATATATTTTATCTTTCCCCATTAATTTCGGAAATGGAACAAGATGCAATTTTACAACACGCAATTGTAAAACTATTGCATATATGTAAATGAATCATTCTACACGTATTATACTAACTTGGTGATAAATAGTTTTTATTTTTAAGTAAAAATAATTATTTTTTATTATTTAAGAAAGCTATTAAAATTTCAAAAAGTACATAATATTTGAATTATTTGAAACTAAAAGCAAAGAAATGATTCGCGATCGTTTGCATCTATAATGATAAATGTCGAAGAGAAATTATATTAAAAAAAATTCTTATATATAGCAAATACAGAATACAAGTAAAGGGATCATGTAATTTTGCACTATTTATCATTCATATAGTTACAAAATGGCATTTAGAAAGAAGAAAAATTATTGGAAAGTTTTATTTTTAGAACACTACATGCAGTAATCTTGTAGGAGGACGTTTAGAAATCATTAATATTAATCCTCAAATGAAAAATTTTCGATTTAGAATGAGAGTAACACAATTCCAACAAATTAAACTCAAACGTGCGTGCACTGGTTAACATTTTATATTTATTTCTTTTACCGTTATTTTATTTTGTTTAAAGAAAAGAAAAAATGAGATTACAGGAACATAAATGGTATGACGAACATATATGATTATATAAACGATAATTGAAATGAGTATTTAGAAATGAATTTATTTCAGTTCTTCAATTTTTACCTTATTAGTCGAAAATATTTTAATTTTTAAAATAAACATAGGATTATATGAATTATTTTTCTGAGTTACACAATTTTTAAAATTAATTAATTGATAAATCTTTTAATAGAATTTATTTTTCAACTGTGTGATTGATTTATTAATTTAGGGATAGGCAAACTTTCGAGAGAGAAGAGCTAAATTGTAAGTGAAACAAAATAACTAAGTTATCACAGCCATTTTATATGTATACGCGTGCGCATGAGGATGAAGGGGGGGGGGGTGGCGGTAGTGGTCACTATCAAAACCAGTTGTGTTCCAAAATTATAATATTTTTTTTAAAAAGATAATATTTAAATAACTTGCTACGTAAAATAACATTTTCCATTTCTTCGAAAAAAGTAAAAACTGTAGAAAATACTTTTATTTCTGTCGCTTGATTCAGGAGCAACCAAAATCTAATATAATGTCAGGAATTATACTTTAGGAATAATACTATAAGTGCTTTTTCTGCATTTCATGTTTACACTGATAACTGAGATTGTCATTTCTGGCATATAAAATAATTTCCAAACTTTTTATTTATTAAGCATGTCGGGCAATTCGTAATGTACTTTTACCACTTCTGTTGGGGCTTTGAGTGTATCTCCTGTCCATTTCTGAGTGCTCGCGAATTTATTTGTGCAAATATATACACGGTTGTTGGAGGTGTCTTTCCAAGACAGCATTTTTATTAATAAACTGAACTCAGGGTTTGATTTTGGGCAATTTATAATATTTTCACTGATTCAAAATATTATACTTTGTTAGAGAACAATTTAATACAGAAGTAACTGTTTTAAGTCAGTTAAATGTTTAAATACAAATTGAAACGCAGGTAAATTTTTTAGAAGATATAATTTTTTATAGCATATAGGCAGAAGACTTAAGTGTCGCATGCGAATCGGGCCGTGGGTAGCCTAGTGGTTAGAACATCGTTCTCCAGACCGGAAGGCCTGGGTTCGTTGCCACCAAAAACCCGTCGAGTGCACACGGAGAACAAGCTCGTTAAATTAGTGGGTCCGAACGGTGTCGCCATCTATCGTGTTGTACTGAGCAAAAATAGTGCTGTCACCTTAATGGGTTCAAAGCTAAGGCCAACGACAGGCGTAAAATTCTAGCCCTTAGCCGCAATGAATTTCGTGGACCTTGATCTTATGTTACTGTCGATCAGGTGGCACAAACAACAACAACAGAAGACTTAAGTACCACATGCGAATCGCGATCCGCGGATTCACAATTCGTGGATTAATTGATTAACGTTACATTATGAATACAACAGACGGGCTATTTAAATCGCATAACTTTGAAGTGAGAAGGATGACTCTTGAGCTGGATCCCCACTCTTCAAACTTCCATACTACGCCAATGTAAGGACTTCAAGCCCCATCAGATTTAACGTGACTCTCTACACAGCGAGTCTTATTGATACCAGGATTCAAATTCCTAACTCTACAGAGCACAATGCTAGTCAAGAGTTCACAAAAAGTCCATTATTTAATTATTTAAAACAAATCAATAATTTTTTTTCCCCTCCAATATTTCATTTTTTTTCCAAAGACTTACTTGATAGGCTTAATAAATAAATAATAGCATAAAAAATATTATTATGAAATAAATTACTGCTAAAATGATTTTGAAGGTGCAAAAAATTGTTTTTAAATCAAAAACATAGAATTTCGAATGAATCCTGCTTCACTAAAATAAAATTAGAGATAAATTTATTATTTTTTGCGAGTGTAATAAAATTTAGCTAGCACGCTTTTTGGAACATTTCAATAATGATTGTTTAATGAAGTTAATAAAACACAGTAATTGGACAATTCTAGAATCGTTAATTGAGATAAACATCAAAAATTGCACCAAAATGTAATAACGAGATAGCAATAAATAAAAATCACAAAGCATTCATTCCGTAGCATCCGGCGTTCGTTTAAAGAATTCGCCATATCCTTCGAAATAACGTCAGATTTTACGCCCTGTACAACCGAAGAAAGAGTCGTAAAAAGTGGAAAATAAAGTTTCGTGCCGTTTGCAAGTCACAGCCCGTTGTGCTTTGCGCGGCCGTTTTGTGGACAATTTATTGCACTTTAGGGATCACTACTGCATGGAATCTGGGGTGGGGATCATGCTCAAATTAAATACTACTTATTTATAGATATGACATTACATTAACTTATCAAAAACAGTTTACCTTAAAAAATGATGGAAATGAATTGCAACATACTTTAAAAAAGCAGCTAATTGTGCATAAATAAAAATCTGTTACTTCCTTATATACTTTTATATTCTATAACATTATAAATGTTTTTAAAGGTCCGATTTAACATTGAATTCAATTTTTAAAGAAATATACAGAGGGTGACTGAGGAAATATATTAATTTCAATCCGCTTCGAGCTGTATGACTTATGATTGATCGGGCTATTATAAAAGAAGAGGATGGGGGGGGGGGGAATGGCAGTTTTTTTTGTAAAAGAAAAACTAACCTTATATACATATATATGTTTGTATGTGTGGGTGTCCGAAGCAATGTCTTAGAATTATTATCAGCTAAATGAATCGAGAGTCCCATGATTAAATGAATTTTAGAAAGAAAATGCAGAAAACACTTATAATCTACTTTTAATATAATTTACTACTTATTAATAGTATTAATCTGTGATCCAATTGTCAACTACCCATGCATACATTTAGTAACTACGATATGTGCTTACAATTTTCATACAAACTGTCGAAGTTTAGAGCTATTGAGAATAACTGCAATCGCATTACATATTCTTAGTTTTCATTGGTTTCTGTATTTGTACTTGCAGCCACTCACATTGAGGTATATTTTTCACTGATGTACATTGTTCTGAATGGATTAAATGTTCACAGCTGTGTGAAAAATACTGTGAATTTTATGGAGAGAATTTGCAGCATAAATTTAGGATATATTCTTGCTTCAATTTAATTTTTAACATCGAATCTGTTGATATGTTATAGATATGTTTCCACAAATAAAAAAGGTGCATTTTTTCCATTAGAAAACTATGTAGTTTTGCAAAACATTGTGCTAAATTATCTCGTGGAACTCATGATAGAAAACAATAAAATATTCACACAATCTATAATATATATATATATATATATACGTTTTAATATCTTTCCTTTAATACAACAAAATTTTAAAAAGAATTACAAAATAAAGTTATATATGAATATAACTTTCAGTTTTTTAACTACAAGGAAGAGCTTTAAATTCTTGTGGGTATACAAACATTTTAGAGAACGTTAATCCATTTTGCATACACACCTATAAATTGGTCTTCGATTTTTTTTATTGTGACTTATGGAACTCTGGGTACGCCTCGTGGAACCCCAGATTCTGTGGAAGACAGCTTGAAGACCACTGCTATAGACAAACTGCATCACTTTTTCAAAATACTAGCACTAAATAATATAACATGAGAGTTAAAAATAAACGCAAATCAAAGAAAGAAAGAAAATATCAGAGTGCCGTATAACGCACGGGCAAACCAGTTGCGGCCAACTGTCGGTAGCCCATACGTTGCATGGGCAAACCCTTAAGGGGTTAAGACTGAGTCGTGAAAGAAACGAGGCCTTGTTAGCCCATGCCTTAAGACGTCCCTGTGTTAGTATCTAATAGATTAAAGCCCACAAAATATAACTAACAATGAAATAGTAGATTAATAATTCAAAATGGCCGTTTTTCTTAGGTAAGTAAAGGAGAGTGACTGCCCTCGCTCCTTTGTTGCAAAACTTTGAAAGAAAAATTGTTGGGGATTGGAAGATTTATAGAACCTACTCTAATTCCAGTTTGCGGGTCAAATGATGCACACCTAATCCTACCATTGTATTCAGCCACTAATCACAATTCGTTATTCAGTATTTAACTAAGTATGCCCAGTTTTGTCATGCTCAGATAAATTCTGTTTCAGAAATACAATTATCCTAGTGGGTCTACAAAAAATAAGGGTCATTACGTGTTCCATTGTTTTATTAAAAAAAATATTTCAATTTTCTGAAATTTTCAAATTAATTTGCCTAAAATCTTTCTTAAAATTAAACAGCTCATAGAGGATAAATTTCTTGCTTTTAGGTAGCTGTAAAAATCTTCGATAAATCCAATACCCTTTCTTTTACACAAAGATTTTGTTTCTATCTCACTTATATTCTAAGTTCAGGCTCCCTATCTCGAATTGTTCATTTATAAATCTCGATATGTTTATGATTATTTTGTGTACAAATGTTAATATTTCTTTTCGTCCGGATTGTTAAATATATGTATGGATCATTATATGAGAAGTGTGAGTTATGTTCACATCTTTTTCTATATATATGTGGTGTTATGACGGAGTTCTAGGGTATTCACATTGATTACACTGTTTTTAACTAATACTAACGTTTAATGTGGACAATTACAGTACTACACTCTACTATACAGATATATTATTGACAGCGTTTAGACAAGTTCTTTCTCGTATTCAACAATAGTTTCTCAGTCTTTTCACACTTATACAGTTCTGTTAACTTATTGAATTCAGGCGATGGATGTGTCACCTTCACGTGACTGTCCTTCCAGCATCGGGCCACTTGTCCCTACACGGCCAGTTAGATCCCGTTGCTTTCCTTTTTCTTAGCAGCGTTGGCTCTGACCTCCTCGTCGAGACGCTCGCTCGCTCGCTCATCTCTCTCTAGTCAGTTCGCTCGCTGGTGGCTCGCGTCGCCAGCGCCCTCTATAGTGCCGTCTATGTGAAATCCCACATATATGCTTTACTGTAAAATAGTACAATTTTGTAAAATATCTTAAGATATGTTTGTTTGTTAAATTCATTCTGTCATTAAATATTTTGTTGTAAGTCTGCTAACTAATGTGGTGGCCGTGGTAGCCGAGTGGTCAAGGTGTCGGATCATGGCAGGCATGTCATGAGTTTGAGCCAGTACAATAAAGACCCACCGTATAGGGGAGCGATGCATGTTAAAATCTGTCGAGAGCTCAAACGTCCTCCCATTAGTGTGGTGTAGTAGTTAGGAGAGGGAATGCCAGCTCAAGTGTCGTCCTCGTCACTTGACCATGGTTCAAAATTACGTGGTCCGTCGTCAAAAACCCTCGTGCAATTGAACAGGCGACGTTAATATCCACTCATTCACTACTAACTGATGTGAAAATTAAACTTTGAGCAGCGGGAATTCAGTATTTCTTTGGTTATAGTTTTTTTTCTACACTAAAAATAAATTAATGAGCTAGATTATTTATGTTAAATTGGAATAAGTACCAACAAATTATATATAAAGCTTCAAATAAAAAAGTATGGATTATTTAAAAATGTTTGCCTTATTTATTTAGTTCAAAATAAAAATTAGAATTAAAAAAAAACCTCAAGATCTAATAAATGGAAATTTAGATTGCACCAAATTTTACTTTATTAAAAGTCAGCTTTTCGTGATAATCTACATTCAAACCCTGCCATGAACAGAAAACAACATGAAATCCATGCTTTTCTCGGTAACATTTAAGTGTGTAATATTTATTCAAAACTACATGTTTCGTATCTGTCTAGATATGAAATAATCAATTGTTTTCTATTTTTTATCCAGTATATATAGAAATAAAAGTCTTAAATGTGACAAAAAAAAAGTAATTTAAAACAGATTTCAATACAGAACATTTTTAAACGCACATATAATTAAATTTTAATTGAAGAAACGAGATCCCAGTAAATTATTGCCTGGTATATATATATATATATATATAAAATGATACTTACCTATAGAAAAATAGTATACAAACATGATGGAAACATAGTTCAGCAATAGAAACGAATTATCTCTATTAAAGTATTATACCATTGTTCAATTTTGTCAAATCAAAGGACGTTACGAAATGCTGTCATCATATGCACAACCAAGATTATTGTACATATGAAAAAACAGTTGTCCATGTTTGGCTGCGTATCACAGCATTTGGCGATGTCTTCTCGTCTTTTTGGCGTCAATCAAAGTAGTATTCGATTAATGCCAGATTATCTTAAATTTGAGATTTGCTATCCGAATTCACTGGTATTAAGAATTTCTTCATAAACTTGGCATACAATATTAAAAAAGTTCGAAAATTTCATTCGAATAAGATAAACATTCAACTAGGCACAGACTATGTGTGTGTGTGTATTAACTTTTTAAATAAAATAATAAAACCCAATGCCATACTGATTGTAAATTTGAAAGTAACAACACTTTATCCCATTTTTATAGTAACCAATTATGTTTTTCTATACAATGTAGTTTATTTGTTTAAATAATCTAATTTTCAATAAGTTATCGCTAAGACATTTTACTTTCAACAACTTAAATAATAATTTCTGGACTGATTATACAATGGCAATATTAGTCATGATTACAAAATAACATACTTTTTAATGTTCGTACAGATATACCTTCTTATGATTCTATTCGTTATCTCACATACACATATATTATTTACATTTTAAATTCTTATAATATTGATCTATAATTCCGAATGCATATTCACTGAGACAAGTTTGTTATGGAAAAGCTCATATTATGTCTTCGATGAAATGTGTTATTTACAGTATCATTCATTCATTTTCAAGCAGGAGCAGGGATTAATAGTTTAATTACGTTATAAATATAAAGCTAACGAAAATTTATTACGTGTAAATTCTAACTACAATCTTGTGCAACCATGTGAAGTGCAATTAAAACACAGACACTTTTTTAGGATATGACCACTATAGTAATCGAGAAGTACTGTAATAGGGCTTCTCCAGACAACCTTGAGATAATCATCCTTTTTTTTCAAAAAAACGTCCCAACGTAAAATACCTTCCGTGAAAGAAGGAAAATACAACTAATCTTCCGAAGCATTACGCACCGCTTCATCACAGGTGAAGCGCTGACAATTCAGGGCCTTCTAAATAGCGGAAATTGCAAAGCAATACATAATAACCGTAAATAGAGTCACACTTCTCAGTGAAAAGAACACAGTACGTGACCATTGGTAATGAGCTGTTTCGCACTAACACAAAACAAAATCCTACTTTGTGACAATTTACTTGGCCCCTTGGTTTAAGTGGTCCTTCAATGTTCTGTGTATCTGCACGTGTTGCTGTGGAAGAGTGGTTATACATCATTAACCTTCTTTCTCCTCCACAGAAATGCTGATAACTTGTATCTAGTTGAGACAGATGCTTGAATAATGAAGTGATTATCCCTAGGTTGTCTCGAAGCCTCATTGATTCTCGACTGCTAGAGAGTTAATCCCTCACCCCAAAATATTAGTAAGTTTGTGTGAGGAAAACGCTCTTTCGCTCTCTTCCCTCAGTGTAGGAAGTCGGAAGGAAGACTAGCCAAATTTCAAAATAATTTCAATTTATTATCAATAACAACAATAACACAAAACTTAATAACCAAATCTAGAGACACACCCAATTAATACGTATGAAGGCAATTAACGAGGTATGCGAGATACAAGAAGAATTTAAATACTTAGTACACTTTCTTAATTTAATAGCTTTGACT
Source organism: Trichonephila clavata (assembly GCA_019973975.1). NCBI lineage: Eukaryota > Metazoa > Arthropoda > Arachnida > Araneae > Nephilidae > Trichonephila > Trichonephila clavata. Next base: position 8,760 of record BMAO01039021.1, on the reverse strand, counting down.
TCTTAGCTATCTAATCTAGATTCAATCTGAAGTGCCAGATCGTTAATCAATTACTAAATATCCGCGCATCACATTCAATTTGGTTTATCACTGCTCCGCTAGCAGACTAACCTATCACTCTCCATCTAATCTAAAGCCTAGACTTTACACATTAGTCCTAATTTTTTTTCATCCTCTCTCTTCGGGAGGAAGTTTTAAAATAAAATATTTTTTAAAGAAGAAAAATTTTTTCAAGGGAAGTATTAGTAAGAAGATTGCGGATAGAGCCGTCTTAAGTTTACAGCAGGGGTAGGCAGAATTATCCGGGGTACGGGCTACTTCTAATTTTTTCAAGGTGTTGCGGGCCACCCAGTATCAGTGGCATACACAATGGAGGGGGGGGGGGAGGATCCACGGGTCCGGACCCTCCCGCATAGCACATGATTTTTTTTCGATCGATTTTAATCCCATATATATCGTAAGTAAAATTTGATTAAGTATTCGTTTTTGATAATTTTTTATTAATTAATGCTAATTATTTATTTAATAATTTATTTCTTACTCTTCTTGTTTCCCGACAATCTACAAAATGAAAAAAAAATTATATTTGGTAACGCGCGCGTATTGGGGTAGGATATAAGTATGGTAGACACATTCGACCCTGGACAACCGCACCGCACCCCCATGAAAAATTCACGAGTGCGTCCCTACCCAGGGTCGTAGGTGTGGTGAGGTAAGGAAAAAGTCAACAATATTTATTATAACTTAATAATAAATACGGAATATTTACTTACCTATGTAAATGAAATGAAAAATTCACTTTTTTGATACCGCGTTTAAAGCAAAATGCAAAATATAAAAACATAATAATAATAGCCACTAACATAATAATATCTACTGATGCATTTATTACCAAACAATTCAAAATACATTTAAAAAATAAAATATTTCCATCTAAAGTTAGTTTTCATAATTATAGTCAGTAGAAAACTTAGTCTGCGTACTGTCAGCCAATTTTGAATTTTTTCGTATACATTTACCATCGGCTTATCTTCAAAAGCGGTCACTCCAAATTGTTTTAGCGGTCCACCGGTCGATCGCGATCTACGTTATGCCCATCCCGGGTTTACAGTCTATGATTCATTGGAATGATCTTACATTATATAATACACTAGCCATCACACATCCGCGTCGTGGGGTATTTCATGATAATGTATGATCATATATTTTTTAAGTTATTGATATGTTTTTAGCATTAAGCTTTCTACTGCATACAAATACATTTTTTTAATCCTCGCATTTGATTTAAAAAGAACATGACTTGGATATATAAAACGGAATGCATTTATCATTTGCGCCCCCAAAACTCTTTGTACACAATTTATGAAAATCTCGTTCATAGTGGGTTTCTACCGAACGAAAGAAGCACGGTCTAATGATGGTCAAAAGATGTCTCCAAATGTTAAGATCGTATTTTAAACATAAGAAGGAACGGTTTTCCATTATTGGAGATTTCGCACATACTCATATACCTTATTTAGGTAACCAGGGCATCATCACATTCAAAAAATTGATTTTTCATTTTTAGTATTAATAAATAGTGCATATTTTTTTCTGAATCTAAAACTGTGTAACACTTATGCTCGTTGATAAAATAACCTTAAAATAATATGAAAGAAGTAATAGACAAAACTGTAAACAAACGTTTACAAATGCTTAGTGTGTTCACTTTTTTCTACAAAACATTATTTTTTTCTTAAAGGTACACTTTAAAAAAACTATTGCAATGTATGGCTCCAAATTTTTTATACCCCTATACAGAATATCTGTGCATATAGTGAGCCTGTTTTTTTTTAGTCGAAGTAGTACGTATTTTTATAAAAAAATAATTTTATGCTTGAAAAGGGCGAAAAACATTTTCAAAATTAGAAAGTTTATAAATTTTTTAAAGAAGCTCTATCTTAATATTTTACTAAAAAAACAGGTTCAATAAATATTGTGTATTATTTTATATATATGTGCAAAAAATGTTTTACATATTTAAGAGATACTTTTTTTAAAAAATGGTACCTAAATATAAGCATGTATTATGAGACCTCAAAAATTATGTCTACCTTAAATTAAAAAGTAAAAAAAAAATATATACTAAAAAATTATTTTTGTATTTCTACAGAATGATTAAAATATTTATAAAAGATTACAAAATAAGCTAAGCTCTATTAAAATTTTTTAAAGATATATAACATAAACAAAGAGCCTTATTTTTGGCATTTTATTCTTCTGAGCATGTCCTGGTACCCTTAAGCTAGGGTTTTTTTAAAAAAAAAATATTCTAAAAATAAATTTGAACCTTTTTTTGGCAAAAATATGCATACAGCTCCTTTTAAGTATCATAGAAGCTTCTTGAAGAAATTTGGAACGATTCGATCTAAGGCGGGGGTTTTGTATAAGTCCCGAAACGAACATATAAAATTTATACATAACATTATATTATACACACACACAACACATATATATATATATATATATATTTAAATTTTATATTTATATATAAAATTAATTTATTTTCCTCTTAGGTAGTATTTAAGCGAATTATCTTAACAAATAAGAACACAAGCACTAACTACATATGCACAAATTAAAATTTTTACAGCGATACACATAATAATAACTTAGAAGTAATCCAAATAAATATGTCACTTAAAAATGTTTATATTTATAAAGAAATAAACATGTTAAGTATAGAAAGATATAAAGTGGTATCAAAGGATGCGATTCTTTATTTCGAACAGCAATGTTCTCAAACTTTCAATATTTGCGAAGTAATATTGAGTCATAATTTTCATCGTGCTTCCATTTATACAAAGAACAATGTATTGAATTCAAATATACTATACTTTGACGCAAAAGCTACAGCACGATTTTAGCCTCTTGAGTGCCACCGCGTATACATACGCCTCGCTCAACCGGTGCGTTAAATGCTCCGGACATATATATACGTTTTTTGAAGTACCATATTTTCTGTGCACTGCTATCCATACAGTTATTACGAAGGCTTTGGAATGCAATAAAAGAATCTTGACAGTGTTTGCGAAGGATTTACTTACATCAGGGGATTTCACTATTTATTCCTTTTCTCCCCTGGCCCAATACATCACATAAACGCGCCTAAGTGGAAAGCAGTGGCATTCCGGAGCGAATCGGGTAGCTTTTAATCGTCAGTTAAGGGATTAGTTATAAACTGTACAAATTATCAAGATAATTGTTTATTTTAGTAAGTCCATAGGATCACTGGTAATTATTAAACTTGTTCTTAACTGAGTATTGTTAAATTAATTACAAAATACATTGTGTAGTACTGATACATTTATAAGTGTATTATATCCGTGTAAATATTATTTTTATTTTTTATTATGTCAGAATGTATTTTGTTTATTTGCTTTCAGAAAATTAATATTTTTTTTAAATAATCATCTGTTTTCGACATTGAAATGAGCTCACGCCCCCTTCGTAGAGTTATCTCGCTCCCTTTGGAGGGCGCGCCCCATAGTTTGAGAAACGCTGTCGTACAGTTATTAAATTATTTCTCCAATCACATAACTTCGAAAATGTTACAGGGTGATATGTAAGAATAACATTACACAAAGATGAAATGTACATAATTTAAAAATCCTTTTGATACACAACCAACTCGAAACAAAAAGAAACAACAAAATTATACAAAAAAAAAAAAGATTCAGAACAACACAGTAGAACAAAATCAAACTAAATTGAATTTCTTTTATACAAAACAATTTCAATTATCAAATGAGTAAATAAGTAGCACTTCATTCTCATTTATCTGCTTCAATGTAATAAAACAAACAAAATAAAATGAATACAAGAGTATCATTTTAACAATGCTGAATTGCTAATCTCTTTTCATGAAAGAGTGATCCGGATCAAAGGACTAATAATTAATTCATTCCTAATTTAAGCTAAGTGCTAAAACTGTGTGAGTGTAAGTGAAAACACTCTTACCCAAAGCAATGCTCAATTTAGTGTTTTGATAGTAGAAGCAATAATACCCGAAATGAAACAAATACGTATAACAAAACAATGGTGAAACAAAGTGATTACACTAAGTAATCGAAAGAGATAGCAATGTGAAAATCATTACATGGGAAAGCAGAGGAAATAGATAGCCAAAGATTATTTTTTTTTTATTTAAGAATCATGGAAATAGTAACTCCATAGATAACAAAGGGAGCAAAATATAGGGGGAAAAAACATATATATATATATATATGTTCAAATTTTCTATATATTTTTTCAGAAACATTCCAATTTTATACATAACACATTTAAACATACACATTTATTTAAATTATTTCTTTTGAATCCAGCTAATTTATTAGGCGATCGAGAACATTAGAAGAACGAGATGTTTTAAAAAGTTTCATGCGAAAAGAAGTAACTATACGAGAGAAAACACACACACATCTATAAACAGCATTGATGCGCAGCGTGAATTATCCTGTTCGAAAATCAATACGCAGACATGATGAATATTTAAATGAGCGCTGTCAGAGTTCCGTTTTTGAAAAATGACTTAAAAACCTGAATAAAGCAGCTGCATTTAAATTAATTATTTTTTTTTAAATTTCGGGTCTCCACATAGTAAATTAATTCAATTATTCTTCGATGAGATGTTATTTTAGTTTCAGCAACTGAGTTATTCTCATTCTTTCATTAATTGTGTACTAAAAATTAAAGAGGAACAACGAAAACATGTAATTTAAAAATATTAATATAAATTGAAAGATTTTAAGGTAAACAATTTTTGTTGATGTAAATTTCGCTTGTTCAGAAATTACATTAAAGTCCCAGAATAAACTACTCTTATTATTATCGCGTTCTTCCATTAGCTGAAATTTAAAAACTTACTAATTATAGCTATAAGGATGTGTGACTAAATATTTTGTTTTGAAATGAATATTACATAAGAATAAGTTAATCAGACGTCAAAAAATAGTATTGGTAAAATAAAAATAAATCCGGTAAAAAGTATACGAAAAAGAGAACAATAAATACTCTTTTCAGATTTTAAGGTTCCCCATGGAGCTGTTAGAGTACAAACAAAAATGTTATGAAGGAGCTTATTAGCTTATATTTTTACTTCAATTTTATATTTAAAAGAAAACCTTAGAAAAGTATCTCATTTATGGAGGAAAATTAAAGTAGAAAATAAAATTGTAGTATCATTCTCTTGAAAGTGATGGAATATAATATTAGACATCATTCTGATTTGAACTTCGTGTTGCATTTTATAAAGTACACTACGTGACTTTGAAAATGCAACATCAAAAGTAACATAAAGTGTAGAATCTGTGCGAACAGAGAGAAACAACAAGGAATAATAAGTAATTATTATTAATTGAAGTGAATTCTTAAAACAGAGGTAAGAACAGACTCAATCACACATGGATAGATCCAGAAGGATAATTCTTTATTTCTTGTAAATGTTTGCCAGCTCCACTTCTGAAAGAGGAGTAGCCAGCATCTAAACGCTTCCAACACGTACCAGACACATTTGATTGATAAGATATTAGGGAGATTGACAGCAAGAATGTAATATTTATATCTTGCATAACACGATACATGATGCGTGCAAGTGCGATCTGGTGTTGTCCTCCTGTAAAGGCTTTTGGAACTTTTGAAGAAGGGAGGACCACTAGTAGAAGTTACAACAACATATCTTCAGCCGCCTTGAATACGAACTAAAAGTGACCCGATATCGCACGTCGGCACTCCATTTTGCACTGCGACTATTATAAACAGAATCGTAACTCTCCCTGAGAGCAAACATGTGTCATTCCATCATTTATGGAATGGTTCGACTCTAGACTAGGAGTCGAACAAGTCGTCTGAGCAGTAGGTAAATTCAAAGGTTTCCTAACAAATGCAATTAGTGCTGTTCACTAGCCGATAAACAATGGTAATGAATCTGGTCCACATGAAAACATCAAGTGTTCTTTGCACATATAGCAAAATTACGTCTGAGGTGCTTGTGGGGCCACAAATTCTTATCGTAAATGCGTAGATCCACAAGTAATGACGTTGCTGTATCCACCCAGTACCTCTCAAACTATTCACATCCTTACGATAGACTGTATGGAAACGTCTAGGCAGGTTTCAGTTAAATTTAACATGTACCAAACTATTATCAGTGCAACTATTGTGTCCCTCTCGAATCGTCCGCTGGAACTGCCACTGTTAGCGCGACGTGCATTTTCTGCTATTAGACACGTCCTTTAAGACAAGGAAAATGAATTCATAATCATTTCATAGCAGAAATTAGCACAGATATTGCCCATTCTACATTGTTCTTTAATTTACCTCAGTCATCTTATGCTGGAGAGTTTAGCATTTTGCATTATTTTTACACGGTAGTGTGCCTAATTTTCAAAATTTTCTATTTACCTTTGTATTGCATTTGAATATCATGTAGTTTAATTTGTAACCTAACAATGCATCGGATTCAAAGTATTTTTTCTTATATGGTACTCTATATTGTATATTCTGTAATATTACTTTTCATTATTCTGATGTCTCACTAATTCCCTTTTTTTTAATGTATTAACTGTAATGCATTGTTTATGTATTCTTGCTTAATATTGTGTTTCTTTCTACATAATATTGCGTCACGTTATAATTTCATATCATATATTGAATTTTATATCCGATATAAATCTTATTTTATTACTCATTTAATAATTCATTGCACTTTATTACATCGTATTTATGATTACTTATTTATTGTATTAAAGTATTGCATACCAAGCTTGAAAGCCATTGATTATAAATTCGTGTACACAATCCATACCACGTATAATTATAACAATATTATACATTATATTAATCTCAGAAATCTATGCTTCCACTAACTTAAAAAAATTAAATTCTTATTTTTTAATAGTGTTTCTGTGTTAGTTGTCATGAGAGTTAAATACTCTGATTTTAAATTTTTCGGAAAAACTACTTTTTTTTCCGTATCAAAAATAAAAACACTCGACACTGTTTTTTCTCTCTCTATGTTCAAATAATCCCAAATCTTTCTTTGTGGGGGAGGGAAAAAAAGAGGGCACGACACGAAACACGTGACCGGAAAATAAATCCTTTTCTCTTAAGTCGAAGGGCAAGTTTTGATGTACAGTGGAGGAGAGACGGCATGAAATAAAAGGAAAAAATAAAACAGATGATAAATCTCGAGAACTTTTTATTGGAAAAAGCTCTCTGGTAGAAAATATAAAAAATACAATAATGAAACAAGAACAACAACAACAAAAAAAGTGGGAAAAAATTTTTGAGATTATTTCCGCAATTGAAATTCACGGAATTGTTGCTATGTTCTGAATATTTGCAACGGTAGAAAGTTTTACACGAAATTGAAAAGAGAAACTTGGAAACATTTTTTTGAAGCAGTTTTGTAGGAATTAGCGTTTTGTCTTTAATATAAATATAAGTTTTTTTGAAGGGAGGAGATTCTGACAAATAAGGGATGGTTTGTTTCTAAAAGTTTGAGTATTTTACTTATATACTGTTTTTTACTTACTGTTGGAGAAAATAAATAAATAAAATGGTTGAAATTATTACATGAGAGGATTTTTTCAAGAGGAAAAGAATGTATAAAAAGATAGTTTTAATAACTCATCAAAACTTAAATTTTGTCAATGATTCAAAATATTTTTAATTGAAAAATGTTTTCAACTTAATTGTTCCTTTTCAAATTCGGTATTTTTGGAATAAAGTGAATAAACCATCAATGAACTGCTTTGACAACTTTTATAAAATTGTGAACTTAAATGGAACAAACTATGGATAAAATATTTGTGGAGCGCAAGAATTCGTCTAGTCTGTACGTTGCACGGGAAAAATGAATTAATTGTTAAATATTTATGCCAGTCATTAATTTGAATATAAAACTAATTGTTAAAATGTCTGTCTACGGAGTCTACGGTGATATCCATATAAGCCACTAACTGCCTTTAGACTGAAGTGATCATTTTGTCTAGGGTTAGGATGTGAGCTTACGAACGGAATGTACCGAACACGAATCCTCCTTCATTGATGACAATGGAAACTTCAAACAAACGCAACCTTCGCGCAGCAATCGTGGCGCCATCTGTCAATCGCAAACGCTACCAAAGCCGCCTGATACCTGACGCAATCGACCAGCTGCCTCACACATGACGCAACCTTCTAAGCCACCACACCCAAAAAATGACTCAACCCTCAAGCCGTCCCCACATAGTGACGCAACAGCTCACACGCTGGCCATACAACGATATTGTTCTTTCACCTTACTTGACTCACTGGTAGGAGAGTGTGTGCGTGGTATCCATATAAGCCACTAACTGCCTCTAGACTGAAGTATTATTTTGGTCTAGGGTGGGGGTGTGCTTTCGGAACGGAATATACCGTGAACGAATCCTCCTTCAAGTTAAAAAAAATACAATCAAGCCTCCACTTAACGAACCTCTGTTTTGCTAATTTCTCAATTTTACGAGCTCTTTCTTGGAACGAAGAACATTTTACTATTTTCTTCGTAAAATAAAATTTAAATAGCAAGTGCATTTTCTATTTACGCTGTCTTCTGCTATGTTAAAAAACATGACCTAAATTGGGAAATGTTTTCCTATGTAAAATTACTCATACATTAATATTATAATCTGGCTTCACTATCATGTAAAGAATCTTTACTTTATCATACTACTCATTTTCATCACTTTCTTTTATAAA
>BMAO01039020.1:0-11817 GCA_019973975.1 Trichonephila clavata | reverse complement strand
CTTCGCTAGTATTTCATACTGTTTTTGTACATTTTGTACAGCACACACACACACACACACACACACATATATATATATATATTATATATATATATGATCCTAGCATTAAGCGTTCGATTATATTGAAAAACATTATTATAACTTTCACCTCTTTAACAATAATTTCTAAATTTGAAGTAGACTTTTCTTTTACGTAACCCCGTAACCTCCTCCCCTAAATAGATTTCCGCAAAATCCTTTTATTGAACTTCTACTCAGCAAAATTAACATGATTGCCAAATTCAAGTCTAAATATAATAGTTCAAAAACGAAAATTTTTTATCAATAAACTCGTAGCCCTTTTTGACAGTCGATTTCCGAAGACCCATTCTTAGCAAATTTTGATTTAACAAAAGAAACATGCATACCAGATTTCATTATTGTAGGTCTAGTAGTTCGAAAACGTGGGAAATTTATTAATCAATGCACCCTAGGAGTCGATTTTGTAAAATCCCTTTTTATAGTAGATCTTTTCTCCATGAAAGGAATCTATTTACTAAATTTCAAATATGTACATCTAATAATTTAAAAATGGAAATATTTATCTTTAACACCCTTAAGCACTCGCAACGCCCCCTGAGGGTCGATTTTCGCGAAACCTTTTTTTGTAGCGTATCTCTTCTCCGTGAAAGGAACATGCCTACTAAATTTCAAGAACATACATTTAATAATTTAAAAACGGAAATAATTCTAATAATTTCCCTTTTCCCCGCAGCGCCTCTAAGCTTCGATTTTCAATGGGAATATTCAACTATAACGCCCCTTAAGCTCCGATATTCTTCTCTATGAAAGAAGCCTGCTATCAAACTTAAAGTCGTAAGTCTGATATTTTAAAAACGGAAAAATTATCTATAATGCACCTTAAGCTCTCGCAACGCCCCTTGGTGGTCAATTTACGCAAAACCCATTTTGTAGCGGATCTCTACGCCCTGAAAAGAGTCCACTAACCAAATTTCAAATTTGTACATCGAATAGTTTAAAAAAAAAATATTTATCCATCACGTCCCTTGGAGATCGATTTTTGCAAAACCTATTCTGTAGTGGATTTCTAATTCATGAAAGGAACATACTCACAAAATTTCGAGTTATTAGGTTTAATAGCTAAAATCGGGAATATTTATCTATAACGCCTCCCCACGAAACGCCCCTTGAGATGCGATTTTCGCAAAATCCGTTCTTAGTGGATATTTACTTTATAAAAGAAACATGCCTACCGAGTTTCGAGTCTGTGGGTTTAATAGTTCCTGAGATATCTTGATGAGTGAATGAGTGCGAGTCCCTTTCTCCTCTCTATATAGAGATTTAAAATATAGTTTATAAAGTGGAGCGTTGCTTTTTTAATTTAAGTTAATTTTGGAAATTCAACTACAAGATTTTTCTTATAAATTTTTGAAGTACCCATCAATTCTGGAAGCAGTATAAGAGTACAATTTTGAGTACATTTTGTCTAAAAAGTTTTTTGCGCCCTGTTTGGGACACAATTTTTAAGATTATTTTTGCTCTCGGTACTGATCATGGATACATGAATTCTTCTTGGATGTATAAAAATAACAGGTATTAGATTCACTTAGAGTTATAACTTAAATTTATCCAGTTCAAATATTGAATTATAAAGTGTTTCTATCAAATTATTTGAAAAGGTAAAAAAAAAAATGAAGAAAGTTTTATTTGGATTAAAAAATATTTGTATTAAGAAATGTATAAAATGCTTTTAGAATTGGAAAAAAAAAATACACTTCTAAAATTTTACTCCAGACATTTCTTAAAGATAATATTTTGGTGAAACAAATATTTATTATAAATAAGAAAATAAATATATTTATAACTGGAGAATTATTATTTGAAAGCAATTTAAAATATTAAAAAAAAAAATGGAAAATTAAAGATACTAACAATAAAGATATTTTTATCAAATGTGGTTACTGCAGTGAACTTACACTTTATTTGCTGAAAGTTAATCTTAGTATATATTTTTTTAAAAAAATAAGTACAAAAAATAATTTAACAATTCATTCTCAATCGAAAACGGTATCGGAAAACAAAGTAAAGCTATGTTGACTTAATAAAACCGACAGCTATATAAGTGAAAATGATAAGTGAAGACAGGTATAGAGCTACATCAATACGAAAGGAAAAAAAACGTCAGCGTCATAAGCGAAGTTCGGTTTCCAAAGACAAGGTAAAGCTACGCGTCAGTTTCCTAAATGAAAAGGATGTTTAAAGACAGGGTGAGGATGTACGTCAGTTTCCAAAGTGAGAACGGTGTATGAAGACAGGTTGAAGCTAAGTAAACGCAATAAAAACGTGAGCCTCTTAATCGGAAACGGTTAATGAAAACAGGATAAAGCTTGTTTACACATTAAAGACGTAAAAACCGAAAGTTGAAACGAAGACCGAAACCAGAAAAAAATAAAGCTTTAAAAATATAATCAAAATACAATCGTACAGTATGAATGAATTGACCTTTTTTTTTCAGTTACTTATGGACATTTTATGATGCATTAGTATATCTTCTACGATTTCATCAACAGAATTTTAAGAAAAAGACGTTCCCTCATCTAATTAAATAGATTTTCTTAAAGGAATAATGATACTTAAGCTATTATCTAGAGTTCCAACAATTAGTTTTTTAGCTCAAAAGTTTTTCTTTCCTTTTTAGTAGAACATGGACATGAGAATTTTAATGTCTGGTATTAGATATTTTCTCTTACTGTTAGATATTTTCTTAAAAATGCATTACTTAAATATATAAAATACTTTACACACACACATAAAAAATTCTTATTTTTCTTTCTTCAAAAATAAAATTATTTTTAAGGCATTATGTAGAGAAAAAATATTTTAGTTCATTCCATGTAACATGTATTCTGTGCATAAATATAAAAAAATTGGAAGTATATAATGCAAAAGGTTTTAACTGTGTACTTAAAGGTATTAATTTGAAATGGGTACTTTTCCCTCGAAATTATTTCCAATTTTCGCTAAGTTGGACGATAACATTACAATATGGTTACTTTGTTGGTTGATTTTTATCTTTTGGTACTGCATTTTCTATAATGTTTACGTATACGATCATTATTTATTATCTTTTGTTTATTTTTTATTGCGGGGTAACATAATTTCAAGCGATTCCATTTTTTTTATACTGAACGCTATTGTTATAATTTCAAGATCTATTTTTGAGATTTCTATCTGTTCGATAATAAATATTCTAGAAAGTATTGATGATTACCAGGATCACTTTGTAAAAGAGTATGAGGATTCAGCGTTTAAATATTACGAACTAATAGATTTACCAAATTCCCACGTTTGGTCAATATTATTTTCTATAATTGATGGATTTTTTTTTTTTCAAACTTAAAAATTTTTAGATTTTGTCCTTTATGAAATATAATAAATGTGGTGAAGCCAGAAAAACTGATTTTTAAAGTAATAAATTGGACTTCTGAATTATTTAATTGTAGATCTTACTGCCTTATTAATAAACCTGTCAAGCAGGATTCTTTTTGTAATGTTAACAAATTGCGAATATCCGCTGTTTTACTTATAATGAAATATTTCATAATTTTTCTCTTATTCCCCAATAACTCATCGATTTTTTTTTTAGTGCTCAATTCTTTTTTCGGCTGCAAATTATTTTTAAAAAAAGTTTTACCACATTCCTTGGTTTGTGGGTGTTCTGAAATTTCTCATATTGAATTTCTTCACCCTTGTACTCTTTTATACTCTTCAGCAGTTTTTAAATCTTTTAAAATGCTGTAATTCTAGAGTCCTCACCTGCTTTATCAAGTCTCAGTTATTTTATTATTATTTTTTACAACTTGTTTTATTAGTGCTAAGTGGCCTTTTTGGTTTAAAAATTATTTTCTGTCCAGGCCTATTTGGCACGATTTTAAACGTTTCAAATGGGTCTGTAGCAAGTAGCGACCAATAACAAATTAGTTCCTATCTAAATGAAATGCATACTTTCAAGAAAAAATGAAAGTGACATACATACAATCAATATCTGCCTGTTCGACACACACCTTTTTCATTTAAATTCTGTCTATCAACTAATAGATACTTAGTTAAATGGTAATTAATTCTGATTATTTCTTTTCATTAAATTCTGATTTCCTTTTTAATAGCCATTTATTTTTGGCCTTCAATGACAATACATTTGCCCTTAAAAACTTGTTTCATATATACTGACCTTCTCACAAAGACTTTGGTTTGTGGAAGAATTACTTTCTTTTAAAGGTATTAAACAGTTTTAAATTTTTGAAATACCTATAAAATATGATCAAAAAGAAATATTTCTTACGAAAGCCGACGTAAAAAGAAGTTACTACAGTAGAACGTCATTTATCCGAACGTTTATTATCCGGAGCGTCAAATATCCAGACCAGTTTCCAGATACGTTTTCGAACAGTGCAATGCTCAGTAGTTGTTTCGCGTGAGGGCAAAAATGTTGGAAAACCCAAGGTAAGGGATATTTGGGGAATTTCAGTTGTGTGTGATTTGTCAAACATCTGTGTGGAATATTAGGTCAGTTTGTTTCCAAATGAGGGGGTGTATACGTGCTCTTTTATTGAGTTGTGAACTGCTATGGCTTCGAATTCAAAACGGAAGCTCAACGTCTTGAACTTAGAGACAAAACTTGAAATACTGAACCATTTCGTGAAGGGAGAAAGAGCAGCGTCTCTAGTCTAGCGTCTCTGGAAAGTCAACAATTTCTGTCCGGTTTCATATACTGCATGGATCACATTCGGTTTTCGGTTATCCGAACGGTGTCCGGTCCCAATTGATTCGACGTTCTACTGTATATAGAATGTCCTGAAACTCAACATCAGGGGGGCATAAGGTGAAAGGGAGAATCATAGCTCAGCTCTAGGAAAAATAAGAAAAATCCTTATCTCTTGGTCCGGTGAGGATCAACAAATTTTTGAAAATGAGGAAAACTAACACCGGTCATAACATCATCAGCTATATTTATTTCTTCCACTGCTTCAATACTACCTTTTCGATTGGTTTAAAAGAAGTTAGGCAAAAATTTGGAACATTTAATTCATTTAAGTATTACAAAAATATATTTCCAGTTTTATTTTAAAATTTATTGCTTAGTTCGAGCGTTACAAACATAAGACTGAGTTTTTTTTAAATGAAGTAATTTTGAAGTCATTTGAAGTCAATCTTTTTTTCTTAAGAGACTACAAAATAGTTCGAAAATGAAGGTATAGTTATCTTTAATACTTAACCTCTTGAGACCCGAGAAGTAACTCCTCAATATATTTGTCAAATTTTCTTGGTGTGTACTTAAAATGGAACTATTAAAAGGAAAAAAATATAAAAAGGACATTTTAAAAATTTTATTTATGTTAATTAAGGGGTACCCAAATGGGTATCGTGGAATTACATGCATATAATGTAACAATATTAAAGTAAAGAGTTATATCGAGATACATAGTTTTTTTAAACTGTAATTTGTTATGGAATTCAAAGAAGCAATTCCTATTTTGTAAATACAGATACAAGTCACATTTAATGCATCTCACTCTGGATTTTTCTGGGCATCCTGGAAAGCGACACTTCATTTGATTTTCTCTTTTTACATGTTACGGAAAGTGGCCAATTCGGTCATACCGTACACCATTCACAGGCAAAGGAATAATTCGTTGATTTTTTTTCGTTGAGGTCTTTCCTGTACGGCTTCTTCAGAAACTTTTGCTTTTATTAAGCACTCAGCTATCACAAGCTCGAAGTCTATCAAATGAAATCTATTTTTAGAGGAACTTTACATTGCTTCAATGACGAATATACATAATCCAAGCATTGCAGGTGGCCATATTCAAAAAATATGCAAAGACACGCATTGTCCATTTCTTGGTCCGTGTGGATATCCGGTAATATAAGATTAGTCTGTCCATCATATCAAAACCTCCCATGTAAGTATTATATGACCTTGCAATGGCAGGTTGTCTGACATCTGCTCTCTGTCTTTGTTCTTTCGCCCATCTCTTACAGCTGCCTTCAGGTTTGATACCAAATGCATTTGACAAAAGAAGAACATATTTCTTGTCTTTCCATTTAACAAGACAAGCTTTTCTATCCTCGCGTCTTCGAGAAACTGATGAACCTCACTCCATACAAGTATCTTTTGGAAAGCTTTCGGCGACACCATCAGTACGGTCGGCCAGTTAAATATACGTTTCTACTCACGAGGTAATTTAAAATTGCTAGTCCTGTAAAATATCTGTCGGTGAATAAATGGGTTACTTTTGCTGCTGGTATAGTACCAACCAAATGTTTCACAACTGCTCCTTCCAAACCATATAATTGCTAGTCTTCAACTGGAACTGTATCAGCTCCTGTGTAAATTAAAAAAAAATCTAAACAAGCCCATCTGGTGCAGCAAGTACAAATTTTTTTTAATCCTACAGGGTTTGGCTTCGATGGTAAGTATTGTCTCATAGGGCATCTGCCAGAGAACGGCATCATCTGTTCATCAATTGACAGACATTCTGTTCGAGGAAGTTTCAAACAGGCATTTCTAAAAGCTTCTAAAATCAGAAGCGCTTTCTAGAATATTTTCAAAGTCTGTATCATTAATATCGGAAAGTTCACCATCGCTTTGTACAAGCTATTCTTGAATTTACTAAAAAAAAAATGAAAACCATACATAGCGTCGCCGCTCTACTTTGATTCCAAGGTACCCAATTGGGTACTTTTGTTTCAAAGTGAAAGAAATCGTAAATAACCACAAAGTAAATCTCTAAAAATGCATGTAGAATAAAGCTTATACATTTCTTAGTTGCAAAAAAAACAGTAAAAACCTAATTATTATATTTTTAATGTTAAAAAAATGAATCAACTTCCCAGTAGCCGGTTGAGTCACCATTTTCTTCAGTTTCTCTACTTTAAAGCTATATGAATCATTTTGTCTTCAGTGTGGTGCTGACATCTCTTAGCAGGCATTAAACTGGAGTTTTGCCCAATTGGGTATTATGGGACTTAAGTCGAATAAGCCTTTTTTATTGGAATAAATGCTAATCTACGAAAGTCCCCAAATGGGTACCGAGGGTCCCAAGAGGTTAAACTCAAAATATGATCCAATTTCTATGTTATCTGTATAAAAGCAGGAAGTAAAAAAATAGTTCCGAATTCGAACTGTCCCAAGTTTCCTTCTTTTTGTACCGCTAAAGTATCGTTATCTCAGGGCAATTTTATTCCATTTCCCCTAAAACGTATCATGACACGAATGTTCTTGTTACCACTTTTATTGAGGCTGATTTCTGAGTGTATTTTTTTTGTAATAGCTCCCAAGCTTATGTATGTAACGAAGTAAAAATTGTAAAAAATTACTTAAAAAAAGAGGCTATCGGGAATCGCAATTTTTTTTAAAAGTTTCCAACCGTATGACGTGTGATCTGCGTTAGGAAATAAAGATTTTGTTACCTAAGTACGTATAAACTCCATAGAGAAAGCGAATCTGTTTTGCATACACATTTCTAATTTCCACAGTTCCATTTTTTTTTTTTTTAACTCACGGAACCAACAGATTTGATTTGGGGGAACTCCAGGTTTCCGTTGAACACAGTTTGAAGACCACTCATCTAAAGTAATTGAAAAATAAATATCTTTAATCTATATATATAAAGGAGAAAAGCGACTGACTGACTGACTAATCACGAAATCTCTGGAACTATTCAACCTACAGACTTGAAATTTGATAGATATGTTCCTTTGATAGAGTAGACATCAGCTAAGAAAGGATTTTCCGAAATTCGAAACGCAAGGGGCGTTACGGGGGGTTAAGGGCTTTAATAATAATTGTTTCCATGTTTAAACTACTTGATGTACAATCTTGAAATTGGGTAAGCGGATTCCTTTCAGAGAGTAGAGATCCGCTACAAATGAGTTTGCTGAAAATCGACCCCCAAGTGGCGTTGCAGGGCTTAGGGGGCGTTATAGATAATTATTTCCATTTTTTAAACTATTTGACGCACTGTCTTTAAATTTGATATATAGATTCCTTTCGTAGAATAATGATCAGTTACAAAACGGGTTTTGTGAAAACAGACTTCTAAGTGGCGTTGCGGGGGATTAAGGGGCGTAATAGATAAATATATCCGTTTTTAAAATACTTCACCTACCTGCTTGAAAATTGGTAGGTAAGTTTCTTTCCTGGAGTAAATATCCGCTACAAAATGGGTTTTGGGAAAATTGACCCCAAGTGGTGTTGCGGGGGCGAGGGGTTTAAGGGGCGTTATAAATTCCTATTTTTAAGTTATTAGACGTACAGTCTTGAAACTTAGTAAGCAGATTCCTCTCATAGGGTAGAGATACGCTAAAAATGGGTTTCGTGAAAATTGCTCCCAAGTGGCGTTGAGGGGACTTAAGGGGCGTTATAGATAATTATTTCCATTTTTAAACTATTAGACGCACAGTCTTTATATTTGATAAAGAGATTTCTTTCATAGAGTAGATATCAACTGTAAGAAGGTTTTGTGAAAACAGACCTCTAAGTGGCGTTGCAGGGGAATAAGTGGCGTAAGAGATAAATATTTTCGTTTTTAAACTATTTGACCTACCTGCTTGAAAATTGGTAGGAATGTTTCTTTCATGGAGTAAATATCCGCTACAAAACTGGTTTGGAGAAAATTGACCCCCAAGGGGTGTTGCGGGGGTTAAGGGCAGATATAAATAATTATTTCTTTTTTTTAAACTATTAGACTCACATTCTTGAAATTTGGTTAGCAGATTCCTCTCATAGGATAGAAATACACTGCAAAATGTGTTTTGTGAAAATCGACCCCTAGGTGGTGTTGCGGGGGTTCAAGGGGCGTTATTGATAATTTTTTTGCATTTTTAATTAATTGGACGCACAGTCTTCAAATTTTGCTAAGCAGATTCCTTTCATAGAGTGCAATTCCCTACAAAATGGGTTTTGTGAAAACAGACCCAGAAGTGGCGTTGCGGGGGCTCAAGTGGCGTTATAGACAATTATCCCCATTTTTAAACTGTTAGACGTACAGTCTTGAAATTTGATAAGCAGATTCCTTTCGTAAAGTAGAGAACCGCTACAAAATGGGTTTCGCGAATATCAACTACTAAGTTTAATTTCGGGAGATTAAGAGGCGTAATCGATAAATATTTCCATTTTTAAACTACTTGATCATCCTGCTTGAAATTGGTAGGCATGTTCCTTTCATGAAATAGAGTTCCTCTAACAAAGAGTAAAATGAAAATTGACCCCAAAGATGTTTGCGAGGGGTCAAGAGGAGTTACAGAAAAAAATTCCTGTTTTTAATTGTTAGACCATATACTTGAAATTTGTTAAGCATGTTTCTTTTGTTGAATAGGGATCCACTAAGAATAATTTTAAGCAAATCAAGTTCTGGGGGGTTGCAGGGGTTACTGGGACGTATTGACAAAAAAAATTACTTTTTTCGAGCTACAAGGACTATAATAATGAAATTTGGTTTGCATTTTTCTTTTGTTGAATTGAAATCCTCTAAGAGCGGTAATTTTGGAAAACGGCTCTCAACGGGATTACGGGGATATTTATAGTAAAACTTTGCTTTTTTCTGTTTATTTAGACTTGAAATTTGGCTTGCATGTTCAATTTACGGAGTAGAGATCCACCGAAAATTGGTTTTGCGGGAGTCCACTTGGTTTTTGAGTTACGAAAGAGCAAATATCATTCTATGCTTCAATTTTAGAGATTTTTAGAAAATACAAATTAGATGAGTTCTGCCCTTTTTTTTATCAACAGGTGACAGTTTACAGGTATAAGTATATTTTTCAATTCAATCGAATTCTTAATGCTAGGACTTAGATATCAATAATTTATACATATATATATAAGCAGTAAAAATTTATAAAACATCATGAAATACCAGCGAAGCGGGCGGGTAACAGCTAGTCTTATATATTAAAGGAGAAAAGCGACTCACTGACTGACTGACTGGGACTGACTGGACTAATCACGAAATCTCTGGAACTATTCAACCTACAGACTTGAAATTTGGTAGACATGTTCCTTTGATAGAGTAGACATCAGCTAAGAAGGATTTTTCCGAAATTCGAAACGCAAGGGGCGTTACGGGGGGTTAAGGGCTTTAATAATAATTGTTTCCATGTTTAAACTACTTGATGTACAATCTTGAAATTGGGTAAGCGATTCCTTCAGGAGTAGAGATCCGCTACAAAATGAGTTTCGTGAAAAATCGACCCCCAAGTGGCGTTGCAGGGGCTTAGGGGCGTTATAGATAATTATTTCCATTTTTAAACTATTAGACGCACAGTCTTTAAATTTGATATATAAGATTCCTTTCGTAGAATAGAGATCAGTTACAAAACGGGTTTTGTGAAAACAGACTTCTAAGTGCGTTTGCGGGGATTAAGGGGCGTAATAGATAAATATATCCGTTTTTAAACTACTTCACCTACCTGCTTGAAAAATTGGTAGGTAAGTTTCTTTCTGGAGTAAATATCCGCTACAAAACGGGTTTGGGAAATTGACCCAAGGGGTGTTGCGGGGGCGGGGGGTTTAAGGGGCGTTATAAATTCCTATTTTAAGTTATTAGACGTACAGTCTTGAAACTTAGTAAGCAGATTCCTCTCCATAGGGTAGAGATACGCTAAAAATGGGTTTCGTGAAAATTGCCCCCAAGTGGCGTTGAGGGGACTTAAGGGGCGTTATAGATAATTATTTCCATTTTTAAACTATTAGACGCACAGTCTTTATATTTGATAAGAGATTTCTTTCATAGAGTAGAGAACAGCTATAAGAAGGTTTTGTGAAAACAGACCTCTAAGTGGCGTTGCAGGGAATAAGTGGCGTAATAGATAAATATTTTCGTTTTTAAACTATTTGACCTACCTGCTTGAAAATTGGTAGGAAGTTTCTTTCATGGAGTAAATATCCGCTACAAAACGGGTTTTGGGAAAATTGACCCAAGGGTGTTGCGGGGCGGGGGGTTTAAGGGGCGTTATAAATTCCTATTTTTAAGTTATTAGACGTACAGTCTTGAAACTTAGTAAGCAGATTCCTCTCATAGGGTAGAGATACGCTAAAATGGGTTTCGTGAAAATTGCCCCCAAGTGGCGTTGAGAGGGACTTAAGGGGCGTTATAGATAATTATTTCCATTTTAAACTATTAGACGCACAGTCTTTATATTTGATAAAGAGATTTCTTTCATAGAGTAGAGATCAGCTATAAGAAGGTTTTGTGAAAACAGACCTCTAAGTGCGTTGCAGGGGAATAAGTAACGTAATAGATAAATATTTTCTAATATTTCGTTTTTAAACTATTTGACCTACCTGCTTGAAAATTGGTAGGAATGTTTCTTTCATGGAGTAAATATCCCTACAAAACGGGTTTGGAGAAAATTGACCCCAAGGGGTGTTGCGGGAGGTTAAGGGCAGATATAAATAATTATTTTTTTTTTTAAACTATTAGACTCAGTCTTGAAATTTGGTTAGCAGATTCCTCTCATAGGATAGAAATACACTGCAAAATGTGTTTTGTGAAAATCGACCCCTAGGTGGTGTTGCGGGGGTTCAAGGGGCGTTATTGATAATTTTTTGCATTTTAATTAATTGGGACGCATAGTCTTCAATTTTGCTAAGCAGATTCCTTTCATAGAGTGCAATTCCCCTACAAAATGGGTTTTGTGAAAACAGACCCAGAAGTGGCGTTGCGGGGGCTCAAGTGGCGTTATAGACAATTATCCCCATTTTTAAACTGTTAGACGTACAGTCTTGAAATTTGATAAGCAGATTCCTTCATAGGA